>JAHRHZ010000028.1:21495389-21510098 GCA_024137785.1 Ginglymostoma cirratum
ATCTCCTCCCTACCCCCCCCAACCTACACTCACCTTTACTGGCTCCATCCCCGCCTCTTCGACTTGTCTGCCTCCTCTCCACCTATCCTCTCCTCTATCCATCCTCTATCCGCCTCCCCCTCTCTCCCTATTTATTTCAGAACCCTCTTCCCCTCCCCCATTTCTGATGAAGGGTCTAGGCCCGAAACGTCAAGTTTTCCTGCTCCTATGATGCTGCTTGACCTGCTGTGTTCATCCAGCCCCACGCTTATCTTGGATTCTCCAGCATCTGCAGTACCTTTTATCTCTTATATCTCATGTACAAAGATCGCTTCATTTTTAAAAACCTTTAGTCTGAGGCTATTAGCACACTGCAATGCATATACATTACATTTACTGTGAGCATGCAAACATTCAGTACTACAGTCTATTTCAATCTGTTTCTTCTGCCACTGAACACCTTCCTCTTCCTTCATCACAGTCGCAAAAACATGTTGGCAGATACATTCTCTCATCCTGCATAATTTTCAAATTGAATGGCTACAATAATAAGCTCCATCTAAATCATCTAGAATTTTCTCCATAAAATTTTCCAGAATTTTAAGTGATTATAATCAGTATATATAATTGTCTCGGACACATTACTGGCAACACATCATTGAAACACCAGTCTTGAGGTGTCCTTCTTTATTGCGAAATATGTCTTTATTCATTTATTTATTCATTTGTGGGATGTGGATGTTGCTGGTTGGCCAGCATTTATTGCTTGTCCCGAATTTCCCTTGAGAAGCTGGTGGTGAGCTGCTTTCTTGAACTGCTGTAGTCCACCTTCCGTGGGTTGACTCTCAATGCCATTAATGAATATTCAGATTTTGGAAAGGTACCCAGTAGGTGTTTCTAGTTTCTTGTTGTTGCCTTGCAAGAGTACAACACCAACATCCAGATCACATTGACAGCCACTTTGAATGGCTTTGCATAATTAGGTGTGGTTAACATTGGGGCAGTAGTTAACACAGTTTTCAAGTTATGAGCTGACTTCTGACACTTTTCCATCTACTTAAATTTTCTGCACTTCTTCAACAGGTCAGTCAGTGGACCAATCGCACTGCTAAAATTTGTTACAAATTTTTGATAAAAACCAGTCCCAGGAATTGTAACACTTCCACCTTCATTGATGGTATGGGTAACTCCCCAGTAACCTTTGGTTTCACATACCATGGGGCCAGTTGTCCAAGTCCAGTAACATGGCCCAGCAGAGCGACTTAGGCTTTTGCAAACTCACTCTTAGCCAGGTTTATCACCAAGCCTGCTTCCCAAAGTCAATCAAATAATTCAGATAGGTGTTCCAACTGTTCCTTCCATGTGACTCAAAATCATCAGATCATCTTTATACACCACACAATTGGGTAAACCTAAAATAACTTTATTGGTTAGCCTTTGAAATGTGTCTGGCACATTTTTCATACAAAATTGCATGACTTTAAACTGGTGCAGTCCATCTGGTGTCATGAAAGCTGAAATTTCCATCCCTGTTTCTGGAAAAAGGTACTTGCCAATATCCTCTGAGTAAGTCCAACTTAGAAATTATAAGTTTCTTGTCCCATCTTCTCAATGCAGTCTTCCAAATGTGGAATAGGATATGAGTCAAATTTTGTAACTGCATTGACTTTGCAACATTTCACACATAATCATTGGGTACCATCTGGTCTTGGCACTATTGCGATGAGTGAACTCCAGTCACTGCAACTGACTTCGATAATATTGTCTTTGAGTATGCTTTCAATCTCTTTTGGAACCTGTGCCAACTTTAGAAGACTAAATCTATAAGGATGTTGCTTAATTGGAACAGCATTTCTTATATCTATGTCATGCACAATTAGATTAGTACCTCCAAGCTTTTACTGACATATCTCCCCATGTGATTGTAATAATTCTTTCAGATCATTTTGATTTTTCTGTGGAAGGTAACTCAATAGTTTATCCCAATTTTTGAGATCTTCTTCATTGTCTAATATAGTTTGAGGAATGCGTAATTCAGAATCATCTGAACTTGGTTTTTCACACCGTAACCAGTAACATATTCTCCTTTTGTTTACCTTCCCTATCAAAATACTTTTTGAGCATATTCACATGACACACTCTGTGAGATTTATTTCTATCTGGAATTCTTATCAAATAATTAAACACACTCAATTTCTTTTCAATTTGATAAGTCCCATTAAACTTGCCTTCAAAGGTTCACCTACCACTGGGAGGAACACTAACAGTTTATCTCCACCAACAAAATTACAAATTTTTGATGTCTTGACTGCTTCCTGTTTCATCACATGATGTACTATTTTATAAATGCTGTCTAGCCAACTCAACTGCTCTATTTAATATTTCCCTAAAATTTGACATATAGTTCAAATATGTAGTCTCTGAACCCTGACTCACCAATTTTTCCTTAATTAATTTTAGTAGTTCTCTCACCTTACATCTGAAAACGAATTCAAATGGACTGAATTTAATTGATTCATTGGGTGCATCCCTAATTGCAAAACATACAAATGGAATTCCTTTATCCAAAACCTTTGAATACTTTTGACTATAAAACTTCAATATGGTCTTTGAAGTTTGATGCCACCATTCTAATGCTCCTTGCGATTCTGGATGGTACATAGTTGGTTTAACTTGTTTTGTTCTTAATCTATCCATTACTTGAATAATTCTGATGTAAAAATTTGACCCTTGATCTAACTGTATTTCTGTTGGTAGTCAGTATCTAGTAAAAAAAAAATTAGTAACTATTCTACAATCCTTTTAGCTGTGATACAGCATAATAGAATGCCCCCTGGAAATTTAGTAGACACATCCATTATGATCAACAAAATACTGATTCCCAATTTTTGTTTTACAGAGGGGTCCAAAGCATTCAATTAAGACCCTTGTAAAAGGCTCTTCAAATGTGAAAATATGTGATGGTCTCCATTTCCTCTTCAAGACTTCATTTTTAAGGTAGTAACATTCTGGGATACACTCAGATTGTTCTTCTGTGTATGCTGTTTGATACAATAGTTTTAGTTTTTCATCTTTTTGTTGTAACTCACCTAGTTTCTCTGAACTAAAAATATCCACTTTGTCTTCCACCTATTCTTGCTTTTTTTCCCAATGATTTGACCAAATATAGTTTCTCATATTTGAACTTCAAATTCCTTATCTTCTTTCCTTGATTTCTCCTCTTGTTTCAACCTGTGGCTTTGTCATCTTGTTACCACACAGTCAGGAAAAATCCCAATATGCTTTCTGCAACATCTCGGTGTCTGATCTTACACTGACTTTTCAACCACAGTTGATATCACTCCCACCTGTTATCCAGCTATATCATTACAAAGATAAACTCTATTTCAGGAACTGAGAATTTCTCTATTAATCACACCACCACTTCATCACTTTTCACCGGACTTTCCAACCTCACTTTATGTAATGGAGCACTGCTTTTCTCACCATTCATTCTACACATTACCACTTTTCTGGCAATATTCGTTCTGAATTACATATCTCCTCGTCTCTCGCCATCAAATATGGACTTGCTTCTGTATCTCTTAAAATCTTAATTTCTTTACCTGCTCCTCCTGGCATATATGAGTAAACCTTACCTAGGCAAGTAAATTCTAAAGAGATCTGGCACTTTCTTCTCAACCAACTCCTGACCAGGATGTACATTCTGGTGCAGCTTTTTTAGCTTTCATTGTGCTTTCCTTTACCACTTCAGCAAAACTCAATAGCTTATCCTGTTTTCCTATATCCGTTTTTGCAGTGCTTTTTCTAAATTACCAACACTGCAACTTCATGTGGCCAACTTTATTACAGTGAAAACACCTGAGCTTTTCTACTTCCCTTTCCCTCTCCTTTTTACCCTGTTGGAAACTATCTTTATTATCTTAAATGAGATCTCCTTTTCCCTTACCAGCTGAGGATTTCTCTTTTCCCCAATTTCTATCCCTCATGGATTGAAATTGAGGTTGGAAGCCTAACTTTGACTTATGAACCAATTCATAATTGTTTGCCATTTATACTGCTAATCTTGCAGTCTTACCTCTCTGTTTTTCCATAAGTTCTCACTACTTCAGGAAGTGAACTTTTGAGTTCTCCAAAATAATCATCCTTCTAAGAGTGTCATATGTTTGATCTATTTTCAATGCTTTTATCCACCTGTCAAAGTTGCTTTGTTTGATCGTTTCAAACTCAATACATGTTTGACCAGGTTCCCTCCTAAGATTCCTAAAATGTTGTCTGTAGGCTTGTGGCACTAGCTCATATGCGCTAAAGATGGCTTTTTTCAACTCCTCATACTTCCCAGTTACTTGCTCTGATAATGATGCAAAGACCTCACTAGCTGTACCGACCAACTGTGTTTGGATCAACAAAACCCGCATGGTCACCAGCCATTTCATTTGTTTAGCCACTTTTTCAATGAAATGGAAAAGGCTTCTGCATTCTTCTGGTTAAACTTAGGCAATGCGTGGACATAATTAAATAGATGCCCACCAGGTCTTTGCCATCACTGTCCTTGTCATTATTCCTACATTTCACTCCACCATTTTATGTTGACTTTGTGTTTTCAGTTCCAAACTCCAAAGTTCAAAACTCTTGTTGTCCCTTTCTTCTGCTAGGGCCTTTCTTTCCTTTTCTTTTTCCTTTGTCTTTCTGCTCTTCTGATTTCATTCATAATTCAAACTGTTTCATTTACTTTTGTTTCTTTTTCTTTTGCCTCTAAACATTCAAGCTGCTTCATATGCAATTGAATTTTAGCTGTTTCCAAAGATTCCAATGGCATTTCTGGCAATTGTAGATGTTGAGCTATTACTGCAAATAACCTTCCCTTTTCGCACAGACAAAGGCAACCTCAACTCCAGCTTGTCTGCCAATTCCAAAAGCTTTGCCTTGTGCACTTTCTGTTAAACTCCTAAAATGACTTCCAACCCAGGAAACTATTAGTGACCAAAAGATACTATACTAGGCACAGCCTATTCAAATCAACCAAATGCAACACCTGAAAAGAGAATACCAACGCTCACCACTCACTGTTTTTGAGTCCAATATCTTAAACTCAAACAGGAGTAAGAGATTTTGATCCTGGCAAGAGCCCCCAGTTTGTTATGGAGCAATCCAAACACCCTCAATATATATTAAGAAGTTAGCCTAGATCTCAACGTTTTCTTATTTTTAAAGGCGAGTGTAAAGCATTATGTTCCCAACATTTTTGTCATTGCCAACATCATTCAGAGGACTAGGAAGTTCTGCCTTCTGTCAAAAATCATTTATGTTCATTGATTGTTGCCAATAATTCCAAGAGACCCAAACTGTAAACAGAAGACTTGTGATAAATTAACATTTATTGAATTACAGCAACTCAATACAATATCATATTTTAGATGGTTTATGAATTATTTAACTTTGAAAATAAAGGCTCTTATTCTAAAGCCTGGTAATCTAAATTTGTATTCATTACTGTTGGGCTTATTCTAATGTAAAGACAGAAAGTGCAAATGAAAATGTTCATCACGTATTTCTTAATCATGCTTGCAGAGGTCAGAATTATTTCCAGGTCAGGTTGAAGCACTCATTCCTCTTGAATGTTATATTTGAGGCTCAAACTGATTATAGTTTTAATACTGAAGCATAAAGATGAGCGTAAAGGAAATAACTTGTCTAAATCTCATTCTATGCTACTGAACAGTTATGGTGTGCACTGGTCATAGTATTGAGCTCGAGTTTCAATGTATTTCTTGATCTTAGTCACTTGATCTTGATAATCCTCCAGTTGAGCAAATTTCATCGCCAGCTGTTTATTTCCTTCTGCAAGATTTTGCTCAATTGCTAAAATGGGAACAGATTTAGAATGTCAGGCTTATATTTTGAATTCAGTCAATTATGCGATATATTATTGACTACATCTATACAAATTAAACTCTTATTTAGTACACATTTCCTTCAACTGAATGTCGTGTAGCCACATTCCTTATAGCTGCTTTATAAAGTTTGTTCCTGAACTTCTGATACATCATTTTAAGAAATAGCTGTAGTGATTGAAATGCAGCCCTCTTTTTCAAGCATTTTGCACCTTTGCTTCTTTTCAAGTATTATTCCAAAGACTAAATCCATTGAACAGAATTTATTCTTGGTGATGGATGTCTCACCTGCTAGTTGGAGAACTGGTTTAAATCCTTCATCATTTCTGGCTGAGGCCCAATGGAATTAAGTGCTGGTCAGTACAAGTGTCTGGTCAGCTCTGAGATTTTAAACCCTGGGGCTGGGGTGTGAATGTCCTGCCCTCAAAGCTTCTGGCCATTTACAGGATGGCAACTTGCCTCTAGCAGGAATGTCACTGGGAATGGTGGCTTCTTTTGATAACGCGCACAGGGTGAGGCCTAGGATTGTTGAGGGACCCAGGTCGCAGATGAAGGAGGATGGATGGGAGATCCCAGGCTTGGGAATTACAACAGGGACAGGGAAGAATGTATCAGGGGAACGAGATGAGAATGACGGGTTGGTATAGAGTACCAAAGGGATTTGCTTATCTTCAGTCCCCGCTGTCCCTAGTTGAAAATTGGACATTCATTGCCTACCTAAAGGCCACCTTTAGCAACCAGGTGGGAAGGCTGCCCATGAGTCTCCTGCCCTGGATTTAAAACAAGTGGAGGTGGTGGAATCGCCAAACTTCACCCTCTTGCCTGATCTTGCCCACACTCCAGACATGACTTTAGAGGTAGAGGGGCATTAAATTCCAGCCATTCAGCAAGCACAATGAGTGGAATTTCACCATGACATTTTCAGTAATGACATCGGAGTGAGGAATATTTGTGGACTGCTCCGTTATTTTTAATGTTATCAATGAGTTATTTCTTTCTAAATTGGGTCTGAACAGTCAGCAAAATTTTTGTCCATTATGCTACAATATTATTCAATGATCTCTTCACAAAATAGATTATGTCTGACATGGCAGTGAAATAATAATCATTGACTTACCTGCAATTTCCTGCAGCCTCTGTTGAACCTCTTTAAAATAATAATTGGCTTCAGCTCTAACCCGATTTACTCGATCTATCATGTCCTTTGGAAGTGATTGCGGAACGTTATTTTGTAATTTTTCGTACAGGGAAATAAGTTGTTTGAAATCCTAAACAGGAAGAAAAAGCTCAATTCAACACATTCTGCCATAAGTTTTAGTAATATATAAGACACATATGTCATAATAGGGTTAATCGATCTAAATGGGTGCTTTATGATTTCCTCTCTACTGCAGTTTCTTAAAAGCTGAAACAAATTCTGAAGAAAACATAATATGCATCGATTCATTTGATGTTCAGTCTTGTGGTTTTCATGGAGTTTATCTCCAATTTTGTAATAATTAGATTTCTGAAGTGTCTGAAATTAAATGTGCCTTTGAAACTATTAGAAATTATATTCTGTGGAGTCCATGAGGACTGAATTTTAACACTTTCATGCTGAAGATTCTTGAGTGAGTGGAAAGCTTGCCTCATAAATCCCAACTTTGCACAATGCAGCCACATTTCTTGATGATACAAAGCCGGGTGGGAAAGCAAGCTGTAAAGAAACCACATATAGGCTGCGAAAGAAGATAGATGGCTAAGTGTATGAGCAGAATGTTGGAATGTAACACGGAGAAATGCCTAGCTATTAACTTCGGTAGGAAAAACATGAAAACAGACGACGATCAGAAGATGAGAGGCTGGAAACTGTTGGTATTTAGAGGGACCTGGGCATCTTTGTACATCAACCACAAAGTTAATATGTAAGTACAGGAAGCAATTAAGAAAGCAAGGGTTACGTTAGCATTTATTACATTGAGATTGGAAAATAAAAGTTGTTGTATTGTGCCTGCATAGGGCTTTCGTGTGACCACAACTGGAATTGTGTACTGTTTTGGTCTGTTCACCTGAGGAAGATCATGTTTGCTTGAGAAGGGGTACACAATGGGGACAAATTGATTAAATTCTGTATTACCTGGAACTGACAAAAATGAGATTTGATCTCATAAAACCTGTGTAAATGCTGAGAGGGATTCCCCAGTTTCCCTTTAATGGGAAGATTTAATGTTTGTCACAGTCTCAGATTAAAGAGCCAGTCATTTAGGATTGTGAAGAGGAGAAATTTATTTACATAGAGGGTTCTGAATCTTTAGAATTCTGTACCTGAGAGCACTGTGGTTGCTGAGTACTGAGTGTATTCAGGACAGAGTTGAGGATACTAAGGAAATCAAGAATGGGGAATAGCCAGAGTAAGCAGATTTTCAGTAAATGATTAACATAACAAAACCTGCTGAAAAGAACAAATAGCCCACTCCTGCTCCTATATCTTATATCCTTAACCTGATGTCATTTGAAACCTGTCCGTGAATACTGCAAGAAAGTACAACCACTTTATAGTTGTTTGTTAAGATTCTTTTTTAATATGGGAAACTTCAGCTGCATCACATCAAAGGCAGGCACAGGAAAAACTGCAATCAGCACATGATTCACTTGTTCAGGTTACATAAAACAAAAGTCATTCCAGTAAAAAATATAAAATCTCTGGGATTCATATTGAGATATAGAAGTAAAGCCAACACAACGGTGTTTGGTAAAGACATTTTATGAGTTTTCAATCAGTATTACAATGCACTCCCAAAACAAGACTAGTAATATAACTGATCAGTAAGAAGTTTCTTGTAACTTATCAATTGTAGAAATAAATACATATTCAATAAAAGGGTGAAAAAATGTTGATTAAATGTATTTGTTCCATTGAATTTTATGATTACTTACCTGTTCAGCTTTGTCTCCCATGTTTCGTGAATCGAGAGCTCTGATTTCTAAATCTGTGGCTTTCTGCCGGTTAATATTGTTTTGGTTCTGCAAGTTGTTAATGTTATTAGTGAGATCCCTTAGACGTTCTGTTATATCCTGCAAATTAGTTTCTGTGTGGGTAAGCTTGTGCTCAATCTGCAAAATAACATGATAAGAGCATATTATTATCGAAATTTCACAAATGTAGCATCAATTTTTTTAAAAAGAATTTAGTGTTGTCCTTTACTGTGACCAAAATTATATTTTGGATGTATTATTTTCATAGGCTATTTTGAAATGTTCCATGTGTCAGTCCATAGGTTCCACGTGCTAGATGAACAAAAATATTGAATTCTCTGTTTAGCAGTGATAAAAATTTATTTGAAGAAAATAGTTTGAAAACATATACTCCTATGCAATGGTTAGTAATGTAAATAACAGAAAATTTTGTTTGTCATCAGAATGTTATAACACTTGCATCCTCAAGTCAAATGCCAACCAAATCCACCTGTGACAGTTTACTTAGCCAACGCTGGGATGGTAAAAGGGCAGGGTCTTTCTTCAGTGGAGCAAAAGGATGGAAAATGCCTCGTCTTCAGTTTAATTTTGGTTTATATTGACCAAATATGAGACAATGACAAAAAGGAAATTATGGAGACGTTTGAAACTCCAGTAGTTGGAAGAACCTGTTTCATGGTGACGGAAGAATGAAGGGAGCAAAAAGAGAAAGTAAACAATTTCTGTTTCATAAGAGGATGCAATGCAGAAATGTTATTGTAATATTCATTATAGATGAAGGAGGTCAAAAGTTAGCAAGTGCTTCATTTACCTTTGTAATTTTTTCCTGGGCTGTGTCAATAGCCTCTGTGGCATCTTCAATAATGTCACTCACATCCTTCAGGGCTTCATTGGCATCAGTCAGAACATCCTGTACTTCGTTGATGTTATCCTTCACCCTGATAGCTCGCTCTCTGGATTACAAGGGTAAAGAAAGAAGAATGAGGATGTCTTAATTTGAACGTACCTTTAATTGTACTTAAAGGACTATTAAATAACTAAGTGCTATAAAGCTTAGAAAGTGTATTAATCACTTTCAGTGTTGAGGATTAACTTTGTGTCCTTTTACAATCACATCCTACCTTATTTTAAATCATTTGTTAGCTAGAATGACTGTAATTCACACATACAGTGCAACTTTGAAGGTTGCTGGTACATAAATATATTCTGTAATTTTAGTAAATGTTGATCCAAAAAACTGAAATGGGAACGTATAATTGGGTTCTAGTTTACAGTGGTATAGCATTATTGGATTGCTTCTCTCTTGTAAAGCTGGCAATATCTATAATGATATTCACCCAGTACCTGGCTTTGTTTGCGTCTTCAAGAAGCATCTTAGCCTTGGCAACGTCATCCTGTGTGTTTGCTAATATTTCGCTGACATCAGGAATCCTAGAGGCAATATTGCGTAAACTGGTGATCTTATCTCTGATTGTCACAGCATCAGTGGGAAGTTTGAGGGAGAGAACATGTTCACTAATTCTCTGAATTTCATCTGGATCTGCCTGGGCTGCTGTTAAAGTCAAATGACATATAAAGAGAGAGTTGTTAATGCACCCGCAAAGTAAAGTCTACAACAAGCAATCTTTGACCGTCATTAAAGTTTCATGATTTGAAATCACCCACCTTTAGGCATTGTCAAAAAGGTACAACTTGCTTACCTCTTTTTTTTATTATAAATTCTTTCACAACCTTAAACTGCACTGAGCAAAGTAAATCTGAAGCATACCACATGTAAATCAGCTGCCCAACATTCTTAGTCACTTTTTGTACTCCAAATGGTGACTTGCAACTTTGACGTTGGAGTCCTCATCTAATATATTAACGGTTTAGAACATAGAACAGTACATCACAGGAACAGGCCCTTTGGCCCAACATGTCTGTGCTAACCATGATGCTATTCTAAACTAATCCCATCTGCCTGCGCATGGTCCGTATCCCTCTATTCTGTCTGTTCATGCTTCTGCCTAAATGCCTTTTAAATTTTACTATCGCATCTGCTTCTACCATTTCCCCTAGTAGCACATTCCAAGCACCTACTACCCTCTGTGTAAAAAACATCTCCTTTAAACTTTCACCCTCTCATCTTTAATGTATGACATTTCCACCCTGGGAAAGAGACTCCAGCTATACACACCATCCATACCTCTCATAATTTTACATACTTTTATCAGGTTGCCCCTCAGCCTCCGATGCTCTATCAAAAATAATCCAAGTTTGCCCAATCTCTCCTAATAGCCAATACACTCCAATCCAGGCAACTTCCTGGTAAACCTGTCCTGCTCCCTCCGAAAAGTCTCCACATCCTTCCTATAGTGTGGCAACTGGAACTGTGCATAGTAATCCAAATGTGGCTAGCCCAAATTCTTATACAGTTACAACATGACTTGCCAATTTTAATACTCAATGCCCTGACTGATGAAGGCAAGTATACTGTATGTCTTCTTTACCATGACTGTACTGAAATGTTTGGTGTACTTACAAGGTATCTTGTTGAATTTTTAATTATAAAACAGGTACTGCGTACCCTGAGTATCCTGGTTGGGGGAGGGGTTGGGGGTGGCGGAAGTAGTGGAAAGGAGAGCCCTGAGTGTTTTACTGAAGAGGGCTGATTACAATTGGCAGCAACATTGCTCTTCATAAAAGGATCCATAATGTTTTCACAAACAGGTGAGAACTAGGGCATGCCATTGATATTCATCCACATTACGGAACCAAGTCTTCCATGCCTCTTGTGTTTTAAAGAATACTGTGTCCAAATTTAACTTAAGTGAGCAATAATTCAAATATGTTCACGAAGATGGCTTTACAACAGTAGACAAGGCCATTGATGGTTACAATATAAAGACATAACATATTGGCAAATAACTGCTCAAGGGCTCAAGCTAAAGTTAATCAAACACTTTAAAAGCACTCATTATCAAAGGAACTAGCTGAACAAGTGCTCAGTAGTACCAAGCATTTCTACACAAGTGTGGATGACTCAAAACTAAAGATCTTGTGATTATTGATAGTGTTTCTTCAAAAGATCAACTAGCTATCCTGGAACAAGGAGCAAATATTGTCTAGGGTGTGGGTAAAAGGGCTGATTACAATGTGTGTATGATCCTATTTTGGAAACAGAATTTGGAAGATTTATTTATCATATATTAACTAGAAAACCTACTTATGGATTCCAAGTTAAATGCTCAATAATTTGTATGCAACAATTGATTATATTTGTTTGTATCTCATAATAAATCATGAATAAAAGTCTAAACAAAACACAAATGCAGACCATATTGTTACTACATGACTACATCATCCAGTTTGGAGTCTGTGAGAATGAAAAGGGAGCCACTGAAAATGAAAAGGTAAAAGGGCCTGTTTCCACACTGTAGGGATTCTATGAAATCTATGAAACCTCTTGCAAATGTCTCACAAGGAAATCAGAGGGGAAAAAAATTGACGTCTGATGATATTTAAACAGGAAACAACATTTTTGCTGATCTTCAATTTTCAAAATGATACACTTACATCAATGTAGCAACTATGTAATTGGATTACCGCATGCATTGACAGTGCTGTTTATTTTCTCGTACTGTATTGCAGCTTTCACAAAACATGAAGGTTTATTAAAGCAATGTAATTCACTTGGACTTTGTTAGACAGATCATTCCATTAGTTTTAGTAACTTCTTGCTTTGTGACAGTACAATCAGTTCATGGAAGTAGGGAACGGCATGCAGGCACTGGATGAGCTCATCGACCAATTTGCATATGCACAGTATGTTACCTTCTAACAGAAAGCTACTCTTTTTTTACCTCTGACAATTAAGAGTTTAGACTGCTGACTACATACATGTCAGGAAGTCTTTGATTGTGTTGATGAGAGTCTTGATGTCTTCAATGTTCTTGTGCATTTGATCTTTGGCTGAGACAACTTGATTTGTCAAACGCAGAGTGTGGCTTTTCATTTGTTGCGCTTTTTGGTCGGTATTTTCAAGCTGGAAATAAGCATGGGTTAAATCATATCACATTCTCCACTGGTGATGTTTTCACAATTTGGAATCAATAAAGATCTTGCCAGTTATAAATAGCCAAAAAATAATCAGGATATTCAAGTATTTATAGTTGTTGTCAAGGTTCAGCTGCTGAAAGTAACTTAGCAAATATTGCAATTCCACCAGAAACAACTTTTAAGGAAAACAATTGTATTGAAAGCTACATGAAGGGAATATTATATAACAGAATATCTTGTTATTCTGAATATTTTAGAAAATATTGATACCCTTTTGGCAAGTTGTGAGATTCTGTTGGAGATATCAGGTAGGGAACTACTTCCTCTCTCGGCATCTTCAATAGCTTTCTCAGCCAGATGACGTGTTCCCTGGCAGTTGATACCTTTGCAAGTTGCAGGGCAGAGGTCACCATGGCACTCTTCTGGAGTGCAAGCCTCCCCCATACCACCACCACAGACCTGAAGAAACATCATAATAGTTCATAGATCATAAAGGAAGTAATAAATCTTCAACAACAACAAAAATCCATGATAAGAATATTTAAAAACAGTCTTTTCAAAGTTCTAAAAAGAAAATCCAACAGACTTTCTCAGTTTCTGGGTGCATGAGTCTGTTGTCTGGCTGCAATATTTGAGTTGAGACAAATTGTGAAGAAACTAAGTTTGCACCTCCATGAAGTTCATTGATTAGAAGCAAAATTCAGCAAAGTGCTAGTGCTCAGATTTTAGTACTTTATAGGAATAAAATTCCTAACAATAATTACTGAATTCCATACTGACTGAACTGGTGGCAGCTGTATCCATGTTTCCAGGGCTAAATAATGAAGTCATGTTTCCATTACTTCATCCAAACTAAGGACTGGTTTTTCTTGTGCGTGAAATTCAGGAGTCTGAACTCTTTGAAATTCTAGGACTAGATAACACTTTTACTGTGCATCACTGTGCTGTTGGAAATTGGAGTGCTTGTGAGGAACAAGACATTCAGTCACAAATCAAACAAATGTATTCGAGGATGAAGATAGCAAATCACAAAGAGAAGTGTTTTGGTGGTGTTACTATTAAGTTCAGATGTAAGATGAAATGCAAGTGAGCTACATAACAGGAGAAATATACTTAAAGACGTTGCGTTGTGCCTGTTATGACAGTTGACTTGTTCGAGGGTTCCTTAACTCATCTAATCCTTGTGTACTGTAAATGCTATGACATTGTTTAAATTGTCAACTTTTTCCTAGGCTAATATAAATGTGTCAATTCAACTGCTTTTTGGAGAGATCATTTATCTGTATTTGAATGGAGCAAATAATCCCACCACAATCCCACTGTTATAGCTGCAAATTCTACCCACTACCAAATGTTCTTTCTGCTAATTCACATATTCTACTATTTAAATAGCCCCTTACTTTGTTGATGAGAGGATTTATATTGGGAGACTTCAGACCATCTTTCAGCTTCTCCAGCTTATTCCTGTTGTCTGTGTTTACATGTTTAGTAAGTTGGTTTGCAGTTAGCCGTGCTTCTCTAGATTTAAGAATGGTAGGTTCCACACCAACAACCCTGTCTTTTGCATTTCCAGACCGCAGATATGATGAAAGAATGTTGTTGAATGTACCTGGTGAAAATATAAATAATCAATAACACTAATATAAATACCCTGTGTTGAGGCATCACTGTTCAGAAGACAAGTGAATTGTTTCATTCTTTGTATAATTATTTAACCATTCCCCTCATTTGTGAGATAACACGGTGTGGAGCTGGATGAACACGGCAGGCCAAGCAGCATCATAGGAGCAGGAAAGCTTGACGTTTCAGGCCTAGACCCTTCATCAGAAAGGTCTAGGCCCGA
>JAHRHZ010000028.1:21510498-21548319 GCA_024137785.1 Ginglymostoma cirratum
ACCATGTTATCTTGGATTCTCCAGCATCTGCAGTTCCTATTATCTCTCCCCTCATTTGTGAGTTGCTTTTTCCACACTGTCTTAAGCTACCATTCATACCGCCTTCTGGGGAGTTAGGGCAAGTACCATATTCCCAGGAATCTTCTGATACTGCTCCATTCTAGTCTTAGAACTATGATGCAGAGAGATCATGATGCAGGAATATAGCTCCAATTCTCCCTCAGCTCACTGAAAGCTCCCAATGTTAGGCTGAGAACCTTTTCCAACTCTTTGGCACATTATGCTAACACAGCAATATCCAGACCCACAAGACTACTATAACTTCAAACAATATTCCTTTCCAAACATCTTCCCTGTCCTTCCAAAGCTATAACTTCAGGAACTGGTCTGGCCTTTTATTCTTTGATACCTGGCATGTGGCCTCTTGTCAAGGTGAGTTTTGATATGGCCATTTATGCTTTATTCCTATCTGGGGGTACACCAAAATAAGATAGCCTAATGCAGTCATCCATAGACATACATCTTCTCAAGAATTTACAGCATCCTGAGCATCATGCAGCAGAAAACCTCACTAATTTGTTATTACTTCTGTGGGTGCCCATGGGTTCGGAAATTAGTGAGACAACTAGGTAGATATATAGATGGACATACTGATTTTATATAATAGGCTGGTATTGGGTGACACTTGGTTGAGGCTTGAGGGGTTAAAACAAAATATCTTGATCGTAAGCATAACCCAGAACAGCACATAGAGGAGACAGGAGCTAGTTAGCCTTATAAAGGGACATAATCATGACAATGCATGTAAAAGTAGAAACTTGTTAATATTACAGAGAGACAATTACTGTAAATGGGAACAGTTTGCATTTTTAATTGACATGGTCACTATAAATGGGCACAGCAGGACCTTCATTAGATTTGCAATTGAAAGCACTTATCAACTGGAAACTGGTTCAACCTTTTAATGAGGTATCAAATTGTAATCGTCTCATACAGTTAATGCTCATACAATCATATGGTATCCTGCAAAGTGTATAAGTATGTCAAGAAACCTTTGTTCATTGAACAGTCTTGCTCAAGCTGTATCCCTGTATGAATATGTTAAAATAAAGCTTTTACCTTGTTTGGACTCTTAAATGTCACTGTGTTGAGTCTCACTTGAAGAGCTACAATAATTTCTTAGCCAGCAATATAGTTTATCTAACTGAACCCAAACTGGAATTAGCCTAAAACTTTCTGGGTCACCATGTCCTCTTTTAATCTCACCCCTTGCTTTGTATTCAAAAGACCATCTGATCTTTCCCCCTCCTGCACATCCCCAAATAAGCACCCTTCCCCTCCACCACCATCCCCATTCTGATTCTGAATGATCTGTCCTCAGCAAAGGCCTCAGCTACATCCCCTTTTGTGCCTATTTCAATGAATTTTGAACACAACACCACATTCAGTTGTTCTTCCATCATCATTGTCTCTGCGTCCATTTTGTGGATGTGCATCCTCCACTAGTAAAGATTAACTTTTTACTTGCTCCTGTTTTCTCTCTTCACCTGGAACCCTGCCTCGATCTTTTAATTGAGAACTGCCTGCATATCATTGGCTCCCTTATGTTTGCTGCTTCCCTCATAACCTGTAACCCTTGACAGCGTCCCTTTCTGGTCTATTCCATACTATGATCTTATCTATCAGAGGGTACCATTGTCATTAAATGATACTTTAGGTTAAAACATATCTGCCCTTAGGTTCTGATGTTGAAAAACTGGTTATTTACTGAAATAGAACAACTACATAGATTCCAGAATGTAATACCTTGGTTGCCTTGTGAGCCTTCACTGATGAAAATGTCAATTTTTTCTTGTGTGCTCTGTATTTCACTGTTGATGTTTTTTATATTATTGTCCAAGACATTCATTTCCGTGCGTAAACGATAACTTTGATCCACAATATTGGTGTCAAGATTTATTTGGTCAGCTTCAGTCCTGTTTCCAAACATAAGCAAACAGACTGAGGAATAAAACATAGAACATAGGACTGCAAAGCACAGGAATGGGCCCTTCGGCGCATGATGTGTCGAGCATGATGCCAAATGAAACTAATCCCTTCTGCCTGCCCTTGGTCCATATCCCTCCATTCCTTGCATATTCAAGGGCTTATTTAACAGTCCCTCAAATGTCCTTATCCATATCTGCCTCCTCCACCACCCCTGGCAGTGTGTTACAGACTCCTACCACTCTCTGTGTAAAAAAACCTTGCCCCTCACGTCTCCTTTGAGCTATCTCCCTCTAGCCTTAAATGCATGCCGCCTAGTATTAGACGTTTCAACCAGGATCTTAACTATCAGAGGGTACCATTGTCATTATATGATACTTTAGGTTAAAACGTATCTGCCCTTAGGTTATGAATGTTGAAAAACTGGTTATTTACTGAAATAGAACAACTACATAGATTCCAGAATGTAATACCTTGGTTGCCTTGTGAGCCTTCACTGATGTTGTGTCGAACATGACGCAAGACCAAGATCAAAAAAGATTCTGACCATCAACCCTATCTATGCATCTCATAATTTTACAGACTTCTATCACATCTCCCCTCAGCCTCCACCACTCAAGAGAAAACAACTTGAGTTTTTCTAGCCACTTCTTATAACTTATACCCTCTAATCCAGGCAGCATCCTGGTAAACCTCTTCTGCACGCTCTCCAAAGCCTCCATGTCCTTTCTGTAATGTAGTGACCAGAATTGAACACAATATTCTAAGTATGGCCTAACCAAAGTCTTATAAACAGGGTTCTGACTTAGTACAGCATCATCAGGCAGGGGAGTAGCGAAACACGGATGCTACAGAACCTTTACAAGTATTATTATGAAGTTCTCACAATTGTATTTTTTGCTCCAATCTCAATTGTAATACAGCCATAGGTAGAAATTGACCATCTTGACATAGATCACTCTGGGATTATTATACATTGAAGCTTGATGTTTTTGCAGCCTTATGCTCCAGACAGAGGATTTGTTTTTAAACTCAAATTTCAAGATCAATGAATCAGTCTAGATTCAGGTGCTTGATTCGGCTCCATGTCCTTCAGTTGTGCTTAAACCAGACTACTGTCAGAAAAAGGGGAGCTGCATGTCTGTAAAATCTTAACAAAAGCTTCAAACCCCAGTGAAGTCATTACATACATTCAGAACTTTACAGGAGATGTAAGGAAAAACTTTTTCACTCAGGGGGTGATGGGCATCTGGAACTCACAGCCTGTAAGGGTGGCATAGGCAGAAATCCCCATAATTTAAGAAGTATTTAGAGGTACACTTGCAATGCCAAGGCATACAGGCAATGGGCTAAGTGCTGAAAAATGGGATTGGAAAAGTTAGGTGGTTGTTTTGACCAGTACAGACATGATAGATGGAAGGCCCTTTTTCTCTATTGTAGATCTCTATGACTCTGTTTTTGCCACAGGAATAGCTTGTAACATGAAGTCTGGGGATACATAGGTCCAGAATAGATTTGTTATTTCCGTATGTCTTACAATGCTTGACGATGTTAATATATTTATACACTGTCACAATTTGAAACTGCAACCACAGTTGTGATTGTTATGATCCCACCTGATAGTACTATCGGACAAGTCAGATCCCAGAGTGATATCTGGCATTATGGATCGTAGATTTATTATTTTGCTTTGTTAATTAATGTGGTAGTTAGTCACTGAGAAATATTCACATGAGACTGCAGATTTTCTTTAACAACAGCAGAAGTTTTTTACACAAAAGAAGAAATAACAGGATCAAACCTAGCTATCTAAATATAGAAAACAATCAACAAAATCTAAAACACACAGCAAAACAAAATTCCAACCTGATTCCCAAAACAGAGACTCCAGTCCAGAAAAATTGCATCCCTAGCTCAACTACTTAACTGACTCATTACAGCCTCTTTGAATTGTTTCTACGATCCTTACAATGATTTCCAAGTCTATTGACGTGAACTTTTTCACAAATCTGAGATACCAGCCTTAACCAGACAGCTTATACTGTTTCACCTGAATAGCCTGCTGATTTCAAAATTTACTTTCCTAGCAGTTAGGCCCTGATTCAAAGTCTTATTTGAAAAACTGCACTTCTGACAGTGAAACACTTCCTCAGTACTGCACTGAAGTGTTAGCCTTGGTTATGTGCTCAAGCCTTAGTAGTGAATGCTTGAACTCATGCCCTGCTAATTCAGGCACCAAAGAACATAATGACGAATAACCTGGTTTTGTCAAGTTGAGGCACAAACACACTAAAGGGCATCTGTGGAATATAGGAACAAGGTGAAAATGAAAGTCCTGCACTGAAAACAAGACTTAGATTTTACATTACGTTATAATTTGAAGTGTAATCATTGCTGTGATTGTTATGACTGCAAAGCTATATAGTGATAATAAATTAAAATTCAATATACCTTACCTGAGCTGATTGTAGTTGTTGTACACGTCGGTGATCGAGTTGTCTGTCACAGCTGGGTTGCTAATTATTGCTTGAACTTGTTGCAGTTTGTTATCAAGGTCACGTATCTCAGAATCATAATCATTTCCCCCTTGAGCTGGCAGCTTTGTGTTTACCAGAGCTTTGTGTCGAATGTTCAGTGTGCTTATTTGACTGTCCACAATCTGGAAACATGGGTGGCACTGGTTGCAGTTTGGAAAGTCAGAACAATAACCACGAAGCTGCTGGCACTGGTTACACAATATCCCTGTGACACCTGCACGGCACAAGCATTGTCCTGTACTCTTGTCACATCCGCTAGCCTCGGTACCTCTTTGGTCACAATTGCACCCTATCAGGACAATAAGTTTCAAAGACAATTGACTCAGTGCATCCAACCATTATCATGTGGCACCAATGTTAATAATATAATTATAACAATAATTAAAACCAGAACACGGGTTGACTTAATTTCCAACAGAGCAAGACTTACAGAAGCAGATATTTCCACCTTTATTTCTGCCTTTTTCAGGTTGTCCGAGCTGGGAAATCGTTTAATAATATAAGGAGACGCATTGGAAGATACATCCAGTTAGCAATCTAGCATGTTGTTATTGCCTGCTCATACTTAGAAGGTGATTGGTTAATGTTGAGTTTACTTGTGGTCCTCCATCTAAGGCTGCTAAGGAAGTAGCAGGGGAGTTAAAAATTAAAGGGCTGGGTGAAAAAGAGAAATATTAGATGGTGCGGTGAGAAAGCGGGAGGTTGGAATTAGATGACATGACATGTCTGGACAAAACTCCTGTGCACATTTGATGGGCCAGGCATTTCAGATTGTGTGCTTGCCATTTATGGTAATGAGCAAAATATCAGCACAGAATAGGCAGAGTGACAGAATTTTACTCATGATTCCTATTAATTTGAGGGTCTATGTTTTAACTGCTACTCTCAATCAGCCCACAACATGGAGCTCCTCTCTAGTTAAACAGAAAGCATCAGAAAAAGTTTTCCAACGTTGTAGGATCACAACCAACTTCCTTTGGATGGCATTTGGATCTGACTAGTTTCCCAGTTGCAAGCAGATAACTTCAGGAATAGGAGAGAGAGATTGAAAATGGATCAGAAGCAATTAAAAAAATTAATAAAATCAATGTTTAAAATGATTTTTCTGAGGTACTAGGATGAATTTTCACAATGCATTTTGTGGTGAGTTACAATTGAGAAGATCTAGAATGGTGAACTAGAGGAAAGAATAAGACAAGTTAAGGGAGCAGTTTGAATGGGTTGATTGATTAGAAAATGTAAACCTGAATTTTTAGATATTATCTAGAAGTTATTCTCAGTAGCAACAAGTGTTGGGAAGGGTACATTCATGTTTCTAGAGTGTGGTGGCATATATATATACCGTTGGCAGAAACTTTCCACTCGAACATTGCCCTAGCAGAATAATCTGCCCATGTTTGCCTGTTCTGTGTCTCTTCCCAGGCAGATAGATTCTGTTTCCCTTTATCAGCCCCATCCTCTGTATATTTACCTTATATACTGATTGGCCCTGTGTCCCTTGTTTTCCATTGTCTCATATTAATACCACATCAGCCATTTAACTATCACCTAATTCCCTTTTAAATATCTAAAAGTTTGCTCCTCACATACATCCTGCCCTTTTTCTATATGTAATACTTGCCCCCTTCCCCACGTTCCTTTCTAAATCCTATTCATCATTAATTCTTTTTCTATTCTATTGAGGAGTTATGTTTGAAACATTAAGATGATAGATTGCTCCTCAGAAGAGGCATGTTTCCAGCACTTTCCATCTTTGCTTTAGAGATTGTGGGTGGAACCTTTTTGTGGTATCGGGGGTCTTGCCTGTCAGGTGGCAAACTGGCAGGAGAGCGCGGTGCATCTTTTCAGGAAGGCCTGCTGAAGCACAAGCCAATCAAGTGGGGGTATACCCAGCTCTGAGCCTTCCCCTGGAAACAGGGTCCAAGGGGCAAAGATCCCACCTTGTGAGAGCTGCCAACCAATCAGAGGCCAGAAGCACTTGTACTAAGCAATGCCACTGAGGAGGCAGTGGCTGCTGCTGGAAGGACAGGCCCCAGAGTCTGAGGAAAGCAAAGGAGCCAGACCACAGATCAGTCTTTTGGGTGAGTTGGGGCTGGCAGAGATTTGCGAAGTGGGAGTCAGCAGGGTAGATGGGTTGGACACAAGGGCAGGAAGTTGGCTGTCATCAGGTGCTGATTGCCTTCAACTGAGGTCCCCTCCCACTTAGAGGTGGGAAGTGGCCTGCACATGGCAGCAGGTCTGCCTACAGCTGAGCTAATCTCCCAGTGGCAGTGAGATGAGGTCCTCAAATGGTCATTAACTGGTCATTCAAGGGTCTCATTTGGCAGCAAAATAGGAAGGTCAATCGTGAATCTTCCTGCCTGGAGCTGAGTTCCGGTGCAGGTGGGAAGGCAGCAGGTTTCAGTAATGACACCCTACTTCCTAAAGTCTTCTTGGGCGAGAGATTCTAGAATAAATTTCTAAATATTCCAACACCTTCTCTTTCTAGCCTTCAAGCTTATCACCGGTGAGAGCAGAAGTTCCCATTCGATGTGACTTATTTTAATGTGAATAGACCAGTTAGAATAGTAACGTATGAATACTGTTGCTGATCCAGAACAGAACACAAAGTCCCATCACTGATATTCAATACTTAGCTGAAAATTGACTGTGTTAAAACAGTGTTCTGCACTTTTTTTAAACACCTCTGATCAGATGATCTTTTGTCATTACACCATAGGTAAATGTAAAATGTGTTGTATTATGTTTTCAAGTGAAGAATAATTTTGAGCCAGCATCTTACTCATTACAATGTGGTGTGGCACAAGATAGAATTGTTAACCTCACTATAGCTTCACAGTAATATCTTCTCCCTTCTGACTTTAGTCACTGAAATAACTGCACCAGAGGCCAGTATCTAAGCCATGGTTTCCTGTTTCTTTGGGGTAAATAAAATGAACAGGATTTGTTTCAGAAACATACAGGCATTTAGTCAGACAGGACAGTTTAACAAAAAGATCCTAAGAAGGATCAATCAGGGTAAAGAGACTTGTTTTTATTAAAGGTTTTAGATACTTACGTACACATTCTGTACCCCAACTGTGATAGTTGTCTGGGCATTCTTGCAAGTTTGCTCTTGCACATGTTCTTCCACTATTTGCTGTCTTACACGGACACTGACCTGTAACCTGGATAGAACAATATAGTAACGCATCAGTAGCCTGTTGCATCATGCCTGGGTGAAGAACCCCAAAATATGTACATTTTTAGTATTTCAATGAGGGCCATTCTAAAGGCATGTTGTAAGCAATGTGTGTACAATGGCATGGTAACTGAACACATCAGTAAGACACTTTTAAAAATCATCCAAGATAAAGACATTGTTTTCAATCCCAAGTACAAACTATAGATTTTAACCCACACTGTTAGGATGCAAACCCATAGACTTAATTCAAAGATGTCAGATAATGTTAAGAGAGGTTCCTGTCAAGACTCTCAGATGTTTTACTATGTTAAAGGTGATATATAAATGCAAGTTGTTGCCGATCACTAACTGAGTCACACATGCAAGTTATACCACATCTTAGGTGCTTTAAAAACGGGAATGAACCATACATCTAGCAAATCAGATCTAAACACATTCATGGAAATATATTGGTGTAAAATTGCATTTCATAATTTTACATTTACAGTAGAATATGACCACTCTAATTGCACTTCAATATGCAATGCATCATGAACCCTGAGTTTAAGGTCATGCCTTACTTTCCTCTGTCTGAAGATACAGCATCAGCAAAATCTGCAAGCCCTTGCAATGAGAAAACATTACAAAATTATTTTTGGTGGCTCACTTCTGATTTTTTCCACATTTGGTAAACGCTGGTCTTGCAGCAAGATCAGAATCACTCAGAAGAGTAAAAAAAAATCTCTAAACTAATTCACAAGAAGAATGAGCCAATTGCTGCTCAATTTAAGTACTGCTTTATTTCAAATGAGTAGCAGCATTTTTAGTGGTGTGCTGGAAGTTATACTGTACCTCGTCACAGCGTTGGCTGTAAGAGTTTCTGGAATCACACCTACATGGCTCACAGCCAATTCCTCTTCGCAAGTTCCAGAAGCCCTCAGCGCACCGGTCACAGTTTGGACCTACCACATTTGGTAGACAATTACACTGGCCTGTGGTGGGATTACAGCTGCCGTCAAGTTGCGATCCCAGTCCATTGCACGTGCATTCTGAAAAATAAAGGAAATCCTTACAAAATTCATGTTAGAATATTCTTTTACCCTTAATTTACGGGGCAGATCTTCTTCATTCTTGGATGTGAAGGACACATTGTATAAGTGGAGGAAACGGGAAAGACAGTCAGTGGGCTGTATGGGAGAAATAATCTGTCTCATTTATATCTTAGATTTGTTAAATGAGGATTAAAAATCTGTGTGGGGGAATGAAACACATTTTGCCTGTTGTCACTCAGTGTTTGTCTCAATCAGTAGCACAAACATCCAGACATAAATCAAATTTCATGCCACTTTTCCTTTTAGTGTCCCCCAAATCCATGAGTATCTCCTTTCTAAGACAGTCAGCCAAGGCTCAGGAATATGTGACGTAGATTCTTGGAACAACCATAATACTTGGTCATAACAAGAATGTCTGTGTGGAGTCTTTTAAAGTGGATAGGCTGTTGCGCTGCACCTACTACAGGGTTCTGGGTGATCAGGAAACTCTTCTGCTCTTATCATCTGCCTTTGACATATCAGAATGATTTATACATTGATGCTTGGCCACATCATGACACCTTCCAAAACCATCACACCCAAAGGTGGGGTTTAAACCTAAAGCTTCTGCCCCAGGAGTGCTGCCATTGTGTTACAGGATTTCCTGCTCAGTGGTAGCTCTCCTGCTTCAAATTAGAAGAATCTCACTCTGGAAACCTAGCATAAACTCGAGGCTGTATTAAGTGGGGAGAACTGCAATGTCAGAGAAGACTTTACAGCAAGATCCCAGTTTCTGAAGAATGGTCACAGGCCTGAAACATTGTTTTTCTTTCTCCACATATACTGTCAGACCGGCAGACCTGCTCAGTAATTTTGGCATATTCTTCTTCTATTCTCCATCTGCATGCAGATGGTCATAACACAACCATGGTAGAATCTCGAAGAAAAATGAAGCTCTTCATAAAGTTCTGGGAAAAATTTATCCCTCGATTATCAGATCTGAAACAGGCTGGGTCTGTTCATTTCTGACTGTGAGACAGTAAGTTGACTGTTCTGCACAACGCAACTGTGACAATATTTACATTGTATAGATTGTGTTTCTCAATAACTAAAGGGTATGAAACTTCAAAGATAAATGCAAGTTCTTTCTGTTTACTGTACAAACTTTATATTTGTATTTAGCATACCAATGATCCCTGTGAGTTCTGAAATTACTTTATTGTGGTAAGTTTATTGCTTTTGAACTGGAAAGTCCGGCTTTTGATCTGCTTTTAGATTTGCCTAAACTGTAAACTGGATATCAAAAAAAATCTCCTTGTTCTCATAAGTGACTCCTAATTTAATATCAGTTAGTGTTGAGTTTGGTGACATTCTTGGCATGACCAGCTTAAATACAGCGATAACATTTAAATTTGGGATATCAGGAAAATTGTAGTAAATTGGAAGTTTGACATTTTTAAGCAATCTATTGGTCTAGAATCTTCTTCCCTAACTCTTTGCTAACACTAGTTTTGTTACTATGTGTAATTCACTTACGAACACAGGCATCGATTGCTGTAATATCTCGTTGTGGGTTGCGATAGAAAGAGAGTTTGCATTTTTCACAGTTGTTTCCCATGGTATTGTGCTGGCAGTCCACACAGACTCCACCACTAACTCTTCCACTGGCTCTGTACACCTCGGGATCAAAGCGACACTTCTGCGAGTGATTGTTACAGTTGCATTCTGTAGGAGAAAGTATGAAAAACAAATTATATCTAAGCACAGCATCCAAACATTATCTAAGTGGATCATTCAAGCAGTAAATGATGCACAGCAACTTTGGCTTTCTAGCGCCATGACTAGGAAACTACACCGTTTTGACAACTACTTAGAAACCCAAACTCCAGTCAAAGGCCTTACTTTACTGTCTGAATAAGGATTGTTTTCATCAGTTATGCGGATGTCATGGAAACATACTTTCATTCATTAATCTTGATAGATGCAGATGCAGAAACGTTTGCTCCTGAATTCGATACACTCAAGGTGAGCGAAGTATCAAAGTAGGAGCAAGTATTGATATATATTACCAGTAATGGGGGGAAGCAATGGCCTAGTGGTATTATTGCTGGACTGTTAATCCAGAGACCCAGATAATATTCTGGGGACTCAGGTTCGAATCCTGCCACAGCAGGTGGTGGAATTTGAATTCAGTAAATATCTGAAATTAAGAGTCTAATGATGACTGTGAATCCATTGTCGATTGATGGAAAAACCCAGCTGGCTGACTATTGTCCTTTAGGGGAGGAAACTACCATCCTTACCTGGTCTGGCCTACATGCAACTCCAGACCCACAGCAATGTGGTTGACTCACAATTGCCCTTTGGGCAATTAGGGGTGAGCAATGAATGCTGCCAGCAATGCCCTAATCCTGTGAATGAATAAATAAAAAAAATAAAATAATAAGGGATATAGACAAACATCAATGCGTTGGTATATGGAAGGGAGCTAATTGAAGGGGTTTGGTAGGCATAAAGCTAGGTGTAAAATGAGAGTGTGGGATCGACAGTGCAATGCTAATCAACATGTAAATGCCATGTAACCCCGTCTACAGAATCAAAATCTGAAGTATAGCCCAGGACTTGCTATTGATATTATTTTCAAATGAATGGCAATCTCATGAATAATAATATTTTTAATTAGCTCTCAGAAATCAGCATGTGCCCTGCTCTACACAAATACTCCACCTTAAATCCAGGAAACTCTTCCTTGGGGTCATACAAAGAATCTAAGGTATTTACTCACTTTTACATGGATTAGTATTGTAGTCATCAGCTGGTTTCCATGGTTGGTCATTGTAGAAACTTGCACATACCTCACAGTTTTTACCTGCAGTATTGTGCTTACAGACACATTGTTCTTGCATCTAAAGGAAATGGACAGAGTTACTAACAACACTACTCTAAAGATACAAGAAAGTGGCAGAGGCCAGATTCTGACTTAATTGTACGGGGCATCTAGACTTTCTCAATTCTACTGAAGGATTTACATGGATACTCATATATACAAGTCTTGTGTTGAAACACTTCTACTAATTTTGATTTGAAACATTGTTTTGTGGTAGAGATTAGCGTTAGCCTCATTCATGGAATAAAATTTAGATGTCTTATCAGATTAGCCCCTGCATTTCCATCAGTGTCATTTTTCTTCATTGCATTTTGAAAGTCAGAACTTAAGCATTGCGGAAAAGAGAAATTAAGTTGAAGCATTTGCCTTGTATTCATCAGAACCAGGATACAAGAAACAGAGCTGAAAAAGGAGGTACTGTCTTATCCAGCATTAGAAGTAGGTGCTGATTTGTTGGGCTATCATTGGCAAGGAGTGCAGCAAGAACAGTCAACTGGCAATCATATTTCTCATGCTAGGCAAGTAAGTTTTGATTGGTGAGAACATTACCGTGAGGATGTAGTCAAGAATTAGTCCCAATAATAACTTTATGAAAATATACAATATGTGTACAAATTTACCTACATGCAACATGACTCAGTGTACTTATACATGTAGCTTCTAGCACATGCAAATGCATCACAGTGTGAGCCTGACTGATAATCTTAAATTGGTTTCTGTTGTAACTCTTAGCCTGGTCTTGACCATTTAATAAATTATTTCCACTCCTGCATTGATATATTGCTGAGTTTGGGCTTTTAACACACAAGCAACAGAATAATGACAGAAATCCTACAGCATAATTAGGATGAGTTATTATAATTGATGGTATATGACAAATTAGGAAGGACAAGGTTTATGTGAGGCTGTAAGAAGTAATTGATACTTTAGGTGTGATTGCATTTCATACTTCTGCTATTGTAGAATTTCTTGAAATACAAATGTGAAATAGTAACAGGATTCTCACCATTCTTCTTGGCCCACGGGGAGTATACACAGAGTTATCTTCTGAGGTGCAACTAGATGCATGTCCATTACAGAAACAGCTGCCTTGAATCTTCATATCATATACAGCATAAAAGGTATTGGCATTACTAAGGTCTTGGGATAAAACTGGCTTGTGCGGTTTGATTAGATTAATCCTCAGGTTTGTGAATGGCGTCATGTCTAAGAACAGAAACAACGTTTGTTTATTTAAAAAATACAGCGAGAGTTTGTGATTCTTCTGGTTGCGCTGAAACTGTGAAAGTCAATTTTAAATGATAAAAATGAATGTGACTTATGTGTGAATAATAGTCTGATTGCAAGTTTTGAGGCAACAAGGCTGCAGGATAAGGCATTTAAGCAGACAAGGTATACATGGAGAAAATTTGTGGTATATTGAACAGCTTCTGTGCCAATGCAAGGACAATTAGAAACACATAGTGAATGAGCAAAAATTCCAGTTATTTTAATTACTGTATCTGTATATGAAAGTATCATAAAACACAGGTCAAAGTTGAGAGATCATAAACGTAAATTGGAATTTATCTGCTTAATAAAGGATCTTACTGTTAATCTTGTTACTCTTTGAACCACTGATATAATCAGCCGATTTGAGGGGGTTAAAAGTAACCTAAAATCAAACGTGGAAAAAAAGAGACTGTCAAAATACTTGTTTTAATTGATACTAGTTTTCACAAATTGCAGTTGAGCAACATATTCAACAAACACAATTGGTGATACTTGTGACATTACCGCGTTATCAGGTCACTGACTGATATGTTACAGTTTATACCTCAGTAACATGTTTATTTAGTCTGTCAGCTCAAAGGCAGAGTGGGGAGTTAGTAAATAGAATGGTGATTCTGAAAACCAGTTGCTGTGGTAGGCTGTACCTGCTCATCTGACGAATCTTGATTCCTTGCCTGTTCTTGACAGCGCACATCATCAAAGCTCTGAGGCTGCCCTGTTTGTATTTGAGGGAAGGAGGCAGCACAGTCATCTGCAAAGTACTGGTAAGGTTTCCAAGTTTGACCAAAATCTGTGGAGCGCTCAATCATCATGGCTGCTGGCCGTGGAGACTGAAAAGAAAAGTAAAGCAGAAAATATTAAAAGTACTTTCTTCATCAATATAATCCAAATTAATTGTGTTCAGAGAAATTAGGAGGATCACTTTTGTGCAGAGATAAACAAATTCATAATTCATACCCATTGTATAGCACTCTAAGTCATTCCTGAAGCATGCTACCTAAAAGTAATCAAGCTAAATAAAACAAGTGTTTGAGATTGAGCTGAAAATAGGACACATGTTGTTGATGTCTTTTGCTGTGCTTTCATCAAGACAATTCACAAAACATACCTAAGTAAAAGGAACACAACATTTATGCTGCATCAGAGGAAAGTGCTGATTGGTTGACAAGTGGATTCTGATTGGTAGGAGAATTGCCATGGAGAACATACCTGTTAATGATGACTGATAATTAACTGCCTTGCTTTGTTTAAATTTTAAACAAGGCAGGTTCAGTCTGTTTGATCAAGGCACTGTCCTAAGAAATGAACCACAGAATGGCTGCCATCTATTTTATTGGCTTGAAACAGGCAGTGTGTGTACATGTGTTTTCTGTTTGTAAGAACATCATCTTTATATTAATGTATGTTGCTTCCATTATACGCAAGAGCACCATGTTACAAGTCTGACTAAATTGGTTGTTAGCACAATTCGTTGCACACTCAGGATTATTTAACAAATGCCATCCAATTCTGGAATCACATCTAATGCTGGACATTGTGTTGTGGATTTTGATGACATGGGCTACTTGGGTAAAGTCAAGAGTTGTAACAAGAATTACAACTGGGAACTTCAGTCAGTCAATGAAAGGTGTGGATATCGATGTAACTCAAAGGAGGAACAGATTGGCAGTGACCTCTGGTTTATATGACTTAACAGTGACAAGCAACAGCATAACTGGAAGTAGGATGTATAGTAACAGTAGGAAATAGAGGATAAATTTGAGGACAGCATAAATACAGAAAAAACTCAATTTGTAGGAAAAAAATCAATCTGCAAATGTATTTAAGAATGTGTTTTACCTTGAATCGTAGAAGAATATCGTTAAGCTGGAATTTTCCATCCATGTCTAACTGTATAGACACTTGTTCCTGATCTGTAAATGTCAGATAATATGAATCAAACAAGCTGTATAATGTATTGCAGCACAGAAGTCACTTGCTGTTTTTTTTCCCTCTAGTCCTACACAAGAGTGACTCAAAAAATTGTTCCTATGCCCATGTTGTTTCCTTGGTCCATAAAAATATAACAGGCCTTACCTCAACCATTTCCTAAGACCAATTACTCTATGTCAGACCAGCCTATTGCATAAAAAAAATCTACTTTTCTTTTCAGTCTCAAGAACTATTTTAAAATTGATGACGTCTCATCTTAGATCCCTCAGAGAAAATAGTATTTTCCTAATTTTCTGTATCCAGTGACAAGAAAGGAATGGCAGTATATTGCCAAGTCAATGAGTCATGTAACTTGAAGGTGGCAATGTTCTTATATCTACTTGCTTATTCATCCATCTAGGTGGTAAAGATCATATTAAAAGATGTTGCCTAAGAAGGCTTGGTATTAATACACAAGGCATCCATGGTGCACTAGTGGTAGGGGGAATTTTCTTTAATTCATTAATGGGATGAGGGCATCGCTGGCTAGACAGCATTTATTACCCAGCAGGCAGTTAAGAGTCAGCCACATTGCTATGGGTCTGGAGTCACATGTAGGCCAGACCAGGTAAGGATGGTAGTTTCCTTCCCTAAAGGACATTAGTGACAAACAGCAATAGATTCGTCGTCATCATTAAATTCCAGATTTTATTAAAAATCAGATTCAAATTCCATCATCTGCCATGGCAGGATTTGAACTCTGGGATGTTATCTGAGTCTCTGGATTAACAGCCCACTAATAATACCACTAGGCCATCACCTCCCCCTACTGCTCAATGTAGTGATTGGGTGCTAATTAAAAATTAGAATATTTGCTTTGCCCTAGATGGTGTCAAGCTTCTTGTCAGAGCTCTGCTCATCTAGGCAAGTGAAAAGCATACGCACACACACTCCCTACCTGTGTCTTGTAGATGAAGGAAATGCTTTGGCCAGTTGAGCGAGTTACCTGCTTCAGAATACCTGATCTTTGACCTTTTATAGTCACCTTAATATTTATGTGACTGATCCAGTTAACTTTCAGGGCAATGGTTCCATAAGACTATGAGAGAAAGGAACTGGAGAAGGGAGTTTAGCCCTTGAGCCTGCTGTGCTATTAAACAGGATCATGTCTGATCTATGACATTACTCACATCTACTTTCCTGCCTTTTCTCCATAACCCGAAGACTCATAACTCTCGGAGAATAAATTTCTCTTCATCTCAGTTTTAACTTGTGCCCTTTAATTCTGCCCTCTGGTCCTACACTCTCCATGAAATCTTAACCCTAATCCTAACCCTAACCCCTCTCAATCTTCTAAATTCCAGTGAATAGAGTCCCAACCTGTTTAGCCTTTGTTCATAAGACAATCCCTCCTTACGGGGATCATCCTAGTGAACCTTCCTTGAACTGTCTCCAATGAAATAATGTCTTTCCGTGAATAGTTCCTTCTAGTACTTTGACAGTGGGGGATTCAGCAATACCAATGCCACTGTGTGCCAAGATGATTCAGTTAGACTGTGTATTGTTGAACATGGTCGTTACCTGGAATATGTGGCATGAATGATACTTGCAGATTCTCAGCCCAAGTGTGAATGTTATCTAGGTCCTGTTGCATATGACCATGAAATGCTTCATCAATTGAGAAGTTGAATGTGCAATAAAGCAATGCAATCATTAGCAAACATTCTGACTTCTGAGTTTGTGATAGAAGGAAGATAATTGCAAATAGGTTATTATGCTGAGGAACTGTTGTTGCAGTGTTCTGGGCCTAAGATGATCACTTTTCTGGTGATTGAGTATAGACTAATGCAGAGATTTATGTTTCTTTGTGTTTTTCACAGGAAGTGTGTGTCAATGGTTAGGCCAGCTTTTATTGACAATCATTAATTGCCTGTTAGAACACGTAAAGATACATAACAGGAAGACCATTCAACCCTTTAGCCTTCTCCATCATTCTACAGGATCAAGGCTGATCTCTTTGTGCTACAATTTCCAGATTCCTATCAGAAGGTGATGGGAAGACACCTTCTTGAACTATTGCATTGAGTGGTAAGTGTACATGGGCTAATGGTTAGTTAGAATGGATTTATCCTGATTTTTATACTTAAATTTCTTCATGGTGCCACTCTTCCTAGTTCTGTAACATCCTCCTGCCCTAAAATCATTGTGAGAAATCTGTAGGTTTCCAAGACTGGCCTCTTGGGCATACCCCAGTCCCTTCATTCCACACTTAGTAACTGTGCTTCAATTGTCTGGACCTTATTCGCTTTCAATCCTAAAATCTTCCATGTCCCTCTCTTCCTTCATTAAAATCCATCTCTTTACATAGTTTTGGTCATCCCTTCTAATCTTTCCTTGAAAATCCACATTCTCCACATTCTCAGAATACTCTTTTGTATTGTTTGTGCTATTTCCATCATACACCTCCTAGTTATATTTCAATGTAATTTTAATTGCCACACTTTTTTGCAGAACGCTATTCTTTGATGCATCATTTTCTTTTCTTTTCATTTCAGGAATCCATTATTTTTACACATTACGAGCTGACCCCATAGAAGTGCCATCGGAGGTGGCATGGAAATTTAGAATATCGTGCGCTGGGTCAGTTCCTCAAATGGACCTAACTCCTAAAGATCTTCCTGTGGCAGTGGCTGCCCAGCTTAAATATGGAGATGAAGGTATATAGAACAGCAATTAGCCCTTCATTGTGTGCAGCAGTGGTGCTTTGATGCAAGAGGGCCTTGCACATTGTAAGGTGCAGCAGTCACACAGCAGAGTGTTAGGGGACTGTAGAGACTGCTGTCTGTGCTGCTGTAATGAAGCCACAGGGCTAAAAACGGTTTCATCCTCTGCACTGTTGGCCAGCTGCTTATTTGAATACCCAATTTTAGGCATCCTCAAGCTTTGCCTGCATTGTTCCCATCTTTCCCAGGGACACTGCAGGCCAATCAGTCTGTGGACCTTCCATGGAGCCTCCCACCTACTGTCTTTATTTGGAGGTGAACAGAGAGATTGGCTATCTCCTATCAAACTCCATCTGTGACCTATGTGGGGCTGGGATTTGCAAATGGTACTAACATTTCAGAGCTGATAAGATTCTACCCTATTAATCCCATATTTGAAGACTTCTTACCTTTGACATATCGACATATTCATTGATTTGTTTACTCAATTAATTTGGCCTAGATTCCTTCTTATCTCACTGGACTTTATCTTTTTCAGTAAAACTCTCTTATCTTTCTAGTTAAGTGAGCTGACCCTGGAGGCATGACACCTACTGGCAACTTGTCACAATTGTGTTGCTGAGGCCAGAGGACCAATTTGTCGCAATCCAAAGTCTTCCTTCCCAGAGTGCTGGATTAGTTTCCTGCTGCAAGTTCCCATTCTGTAAACCAGTCTGAAAAAAATTTTGGCCTATTATGTACCAGATCAACTGGCTTTTCAACTTGCTGTGTGCCTGACAATCGCAGAAGCACAACCACAGAGTGAGCAGCTTCAAAAATCAGCCTAATTAGTCCAAATTATGCTGTATAAATTGGAAACTCTATATTCCGCATTGCTACAGCTTCCAGGTCAATTCACAGGGATTTGTTAAAGGGTGTTCACTATTTTGAACAGGGTTTACCCTTTAAGTATTTATATTACACTGAGCACAACAAAATGTAAATGTGGTCTTATATTGCAGTGTAGTGAAGCATAAAAGAAATATCTCAAAGCTGGACTAACAATACCTACCTCTCGAGTTAATAAATTGTCTGTTCAGTCCAGGGCTACACAGTATTGCTGGCTATTCCAGGAATTGCACCCACTTCGAAATTAACTTATTCTGGTCCTGTTTCTAACCCTATCATTTTGTGTGGGAGGTTATTGATACAAGAATATAATTCTTTGAAAACATGGTGTCGTACTCCAGTAAGGTCTTTCCATGAAAGGAATCACTAATCTTACCATTTTCTGATTGCCACCAGCTCCTCATTGCACCTGAAGAAGCCACATTCTGAATTCGATGACTGTTTGCTGAATAGACAGGATTGTATTCATTTCTTGAGTCACAGATGCAACACTGCAGCAACTCCTAAGGCACAAAGTAAACATCATCTCAAATTAGCTTCCAGCAGCTAATAAAAAGGTGAATCTTTTATTCAACATTTATTGATTTTCTTCTTCAGTTGACATAGTGTTGGCAAAGGATTGCTATAATTCATGAACCATTAGTGCACTAAAGTAAACAGAATTGGCTGATTCCAACTCTTCCACCATTGACCTGATGATTATACAGAAATGTTGCAATAGTCAAAGATGGATTTGTGCACTGCCCACTTGCAGTAGTTAACTGTTACAATTCTATGTGCTTGGGATGAGCGTGCTGTTGTTTAGAAAGGAGCATTTTCACTACCCTAACTCTGATTCTTGAGCAGGGTATCGCCAACAAGAGTCTAAAGATTTGTTGGATTTTCAACTATTCCAAATTACTTGCACAAATCTTGCTAAAAACTATTAATTTTTAAGTTCATTACTGTGGCGTCACAAAGTTTTGTCAAAGCATAATTATGAAACACATTGTAGTTTGTAAAGTAACTCTATGATCTCCCTATGTGCCAACTTGATGTGGTAGAGAGGCTTGTGCCCTCCTACAATTTTTTGAATAATACTGTTGGGAATTTCTTGCTCCTGGTAAGGCCATTAATGGTGCCAAACTTGGGATGGTGGGGTGAGACCATACAAAGTACAGTCCAAAACGTCCTCTGCAGGATGAACAGGTGGGAGAAGACTGTGTCTGTCACTGACTGCAGCAGCAAGGCAGTCCCCATCATTGTGGATCAACACGTTACTGAAATCTGACCACCAACCTGCGAACATTGTGTGGAAAATCCCAGCACCCCAAGGTAATATTCAACAAAGACATGAACAAACTTCTACCAGGGTCTACTGGCCAAGTCCTGTGGTGTTGGAGATTTGACAAGTGACCAGGTTAATTAGCTGCAAGTTCCAAGTTAGAAAACTGCACACATGCAGCAGATGCATGAAGGTCCTTGGACACTGATGTTGGGATTGTGGTGTCTTTGGGCAACAGCAGCTGTGACTGAACAGTCCATTTTAGAATACTCTCTGTTGATCCCAAATGTGGAAAGGACTGGAGAAGATTTCCTGAAAATAGGTTGTTCCAATTTCTCCTGGCTGGTGAACTACACCATGTCACATCTTTGGAATCAACGAAGAAAAACAAGTGACCAATTTATCTCCATGCAGTCTTTCTAATTATACTTAATGACTAACACCATCCAGGCTCCTGGAAAGTTTCTACAATGCTGGAGGTCATTAGCAATATTATTCAAAGCCTGAACCTGGATTCAGTTGTGGGTCAATCCAAGAATTTGTGCTGGGATCAATGTTATACAGATGATCAGTGTCTTACAGATTATTAGGGCCGAAATTTCAGAAAATGCTGACTGTGATACTTTGGAAATGAAACAATAACATTTATAAATTTAAAATTTTATAACATTTCTCTAGATCATTGTAGAATCATAATTATGGCGTTTTCTTCAAAAAAAAATTTCTACAAGTGGGAGATCAATGTCTCAGCTGCTAAAGAGGAGGAAGTAGCTTTCTGCTTGTTGACTACTGTACCGTCAGTATTTAGGAAAAGTAACCCAGAGATGTGGGGGTAACACTCTGTGGCTATAGGCTGAAACTAAAATTAAATTCAATTATTAAATCTTGAATATAAAGCTAGTCTCAGTAATGGTGACCATGACCATAAGTTGTAAAAGCAACAACTTATTCAGTAATAAAGATAAAAGGTACTGCAGATGCTGGAGAATCCGAGATAACAAGCATGGGGCTGGATGAACACAGCAGGTCAAGCAGCATCAGCATCATAGGAGCAGGAAAACTTGACGTTTCGGGCCTAAAACCTTCATCAGAAATCAGGGTTTAGGCCCGAAACATCAAGTTTTCCTGCTCCTATGATGCTGCTTGACCTGCTGTGTTCATCCAGCCCCATGCTTGTTATCTCACTTGTTCAGTAATATCTTTTTTTTCCTTAGAGAAGGAAATCTGCTATTTTTACCTGGTCTGGCCTACGTGTGACTCCAGACCTACAGAAATGTTGTTGACTCTTAAATGTCCCAACAAGTTGCATAATTCAAGGATAATTAGGCTGGGCAAAAGTACTGGCCTAGCCTGCAAAGCCCACGTTCCATGACAGAATTTTCTCAGTGTAAAAATAATCTCACCTAAATCAATGACTTTACGTTTTAAAGCCAATATCATTTGCCTTTCAGTCAAATGACATCTAGCTGAAAAATAGCTAAACAAGAGGTACTTCAAAGATGCGACACACTTGTTTTTATTCACCATAGTTCAGCAAATTTAGGAAAGTTTTCCACATCACATCTCTCACCATCTGTACTTGAATTGCTACACGAAAGCCAACAAGAGGGATGAGCAGGCACAATGGTCACACTTAATGCAGGGGGTTTTTGGTGCCAGACTATTAACTTTCATAGTGAAAACAGCACTTTAATATCAGCTGTCTTCAGCTTTTAATAAGCATTCCCCAAACTGAATTATAAATCACTAGCAACAGAGAAGCAGGACCATGGAATTTCTTATTCCCTCAAAATCTGCTACATTGAAATATATGTTGCATTATTTTCTATATCTTGCTTAGTGAGTGCCTGAGTCGTTACGGTTCTATTATAACCTATTGCGTGATTTTGCGTAGTTAGTGCAATGACCAATCTGGCTAGAAGGTTTTCCATGAAATCCCAGTGTTCTGAATGTTCAGCAGCACGTAGTCATTGTTTAAAGAGGCGACTCTCCTGTTGTCAACTGTATGTTAATTTTATAAAAAATTGGCAAATATGGGGACTAAATCCTATGGCAGTATTTTAGCGACTGTTGCAATGTTTTCCTCAAATGAACGTAATGGGGATTTGCCATCAGAACATATTTGTGTCCTTAAATGTCCTAGACACTTAGCAATGCCTGCTTATGTGCCAAGCATTTCAGTTGGATATTTTCCATTTGAACAGCCATGATATATAAAAGTTTATGCACTTCATCAACCAAGCTTCTCTGCTCAACTAAAAATGTTACTTCATACAAATGATTCAGTAATTTATAATAAATTCTGCAATCAATGCCTGCTTTGAAATGTTAGTTTTATTGCCAAATTTATCCCTATTGAATAATGTATTTACTTTTGGAATCATCTGTAAGTTATTTAAAACATTGGTTTAAATTTAATCACTGGGGCACTTGTTAGTTAATTGCTAGTTAATTTGTAAATCTATTCAAGAGGACTGAATAACTTAGGCACATGGAGGTATAGAAATATATTCCAATTCTTATTCACAATTTTAAAGCAACTGTGGTACAGAGTATTATTATAGAATTAAGTCTAATTTAAACAATACAAAGTATACTTTAGGGATTAAAATGAAATTACTCATTGTCACTTTTCCATGGAAATTATTATATAGATTCAAGTTTTCTAGCAAATCTCATTAGCTGATCAGCAACTAGACCTCATATCGATAATGATAACACAGTGACTAACAGGCTATTTGTAAAAGAATTGTGATTTTGTCATTGTAAGTGTCCTGTTACAGAAATGACTCTTGACTCCCAAGTGGCTCAAAAACATTTTCTACAAGTGGAAGATCAATGTCTCAGATGCTAAAGAGGAGGAAGTAGCTTTCTGCTTGTTGACTACTGTACCGTCAGTATTCACGGAAAGCAATCCAGAGACGTGGGGGTAACTCTCTGGGGATATAGGCTGAAACTAAAATTAAATTCAATTATTAAATCTTGAATATAAAGCTAGTCTCAGTAATGGTGACCATGACCATAAATTGTAAAAGCAACAACTTGTTCAGTAATAGAGATAACAAGGTGTGAGGCTGGATGAACACAGCAGGCCAAGCAGCATCATAGGAGCAGGAAAGCTTGACGTTTCGGGCCTAGACCCTTCATCAGAAATGGGGGAGGGGAAGAGGGTTCTGAAATAAATAGGGAGAGAGGGGGAGGTGGATAGAGGATGGATAGAGGAGAGGATAGGTGGAGAGGAGGCAGACAAGTCGAAGAGGCGGGGATGGAGCCAGTAAAGGTGAGTGTAGGTGGGGGTTAGGGAGGAGATAGGTCAGTCCAGGGAGGACAGACAGGTCAAGGGGGCGGGATGATGTTAGTAGATAGGAGATGGGGATGGGGCCTGAGGTGGGCGGAGGGGATAGGTGAGAGGAAGGACAGGTTAGGGAGGCGGAGATGAGCTGGGCTGGTTTTGGGATGCGGTTGGGGGAGGGGAGATTTTGAAGCTTGTGAAATCCACATTGATACCATTGGGCTGCAGGGTTCCCAGGCTGAATATGATTTGCATCTGCAGTACCTTTTATCTCTGATTCTCCAGCATCTGCAGTACCTTTTATCTCTGATACAACTTGTTCAGTAATATCTTTTATTTTTCTTAGAGAAGGAAATCTGCTATTTTTACCTGGTCTGGCCTATGTGTGACTCCAGACCTACAGAAATGTTGTTGACTCTTAACTGTTCCAACTAGCTGCATAATTCAAGGATAATTAGGGATGGGCACTGTTGCCAGTGAGAACATTATAAAATTAGAAGTCTTTGACTAAGCGGAGCCGAGACCCAGCCTTGCTGATTAAATAGACAGCCACGCCCAACTGTCTGGATCTATTTCCTTTAATAGAAAAAGTAGGTGAATCTGGCTACATCAGAGAAAGCCACCTGGAATACTGGGCTGGAATTTCTGAGAAGTGGCAATCACAGTCAGATTAGGAACTGTAGGAACTACTTTTAGCTGTTATAAAATATCTCCTTATGGCTTGTGGGAGATTGTGAACACAGGTCTTTCGGAAAAGGAAAGGCAACCTTCAATCTAACAGCTCCCTCACAGAGCTTGTGTGTCAGGGGAAGTCAAACCATGCCTCCTTCTCACAATAATCATTGCCATATTCTGTGTTTTAAATATCTAGCGGCACACATAGGTAGGTAATGTAATATTTAGAGTGGGTCGGGTTTGGCAGGGAGGTATGGACCTAGACATGGATGTCACACATGGCAAGGAGGAGGTGATGGTAGTGTTGGGTTTGGTGGAGGGATGGGGATTGAAGGGTGTTGGGGGTGGGGTAGTTTCGGGTCTGGTGGTGGGATGTGTGTCAGATCTGGGGGAAGGATTTGCTGTCAGGTGCCAGGTGGTAGGTGCATGGAGCAGAGGGATATTTGATCAGGTGATGGGTTGACAGGTTGTGGGGAAGGGCCTGGTTGGGGCTTTGATGGTAACAGGACAAGATCTAGCAACAGGGTGACATGAAGTTAGGAATGTACGTGTGCAGGCTTGAGAGGGATCAGTTAAATATTTATTTAGGAGTTAGACTAAATTTTTAATTGTCTGAATTCCCTACGTAATTACTAACTGCAGCAGAAGCCTCAGAATTTTCTGATTTAAATAGATACTTTTGGAGGGTTCAAGATACCTGGGGATTTGCCTTTGGAATTTTCCATTTCCAAGGCAGTTCCGGGGAGTCTGCTATGCTGGGGATTTTGCAGGATCCCAACACACAGATCCTATTAGCACTGCAAAAGTGACTATCTGGCTATTTTAGAAAATCCAGGCCAGTTGGGTGCAACACGTGAGGAGTCCAGGCTGGCTCAAGGGGGAAAAAAGCCCAGACTGAGATCAAATTGATAAATATCCCTGAACTCCCTTACAGTTTGGTACTGTGCCTGTGCTAATGAAGGAATCACAAAGGTATGTATATAATCACACAAATTAATGGTGTAAAACGTGTGCATTTTTTGAAAAACAGATCAGTCTTCTAGTTTATGTTACATAAGTTTGACTATTTTGTCACGCAAAATAATTCTTCCACACTGAGGTTGTGGCTCAAAGCGTGACGGTGCCATTTAAATCAAATTCGACTTTTTAGTTTTCATTAGAATTTTGTCAAGCTTTGGAATAAAATGCTGGAAAATACATACATTTTATTTAAATTATTCGGAAAAATGTGAAGCTAGAAGAGTTCCTTCAATATCTGGGATATCTTCTAAAACATTACTCAATAGAGATGATATCTTCAGTGAAGAAGTGCTACACAGGATTGGTCAGAGTCATCTAAAAGATAGTGTGACAGAGGAATGACTCAGATTGGCAGGACTTGTCTTTCACCTCCTGGATGTACATCCTGCCAGAGTAGCAGATCAGGAAAAAGTAGATGGTCAAGAAAGACCCATCATAGTACATTTAAGGAAGGCCTTCAAGTGTCAGACACTACTTGAGCAGGAGTGAAGGCGATTTCAATGGACTGGTGCCAATGGTGGAAGCTTGTTGCCTCAGATGCCCCCTCATTTTCCTTTCCATTGTGTAGGCACCTGAGGTCCATGAATATTCATGGGGGTGGAAGTCAATGTGTTGGCATACAGATTGGTATTTACATGGTCTGCCCTCTGTGTGGCTGCGCTGTTTAGAGTGAATGCTGCTTGCTGTCCATTGTCCCACATAGACAAGAGAAACTACGTCTAAGTGCAAGTCAAAGGGTATATTTGTGTATTAGCTTAAACTGGCCAATAAGAATTTGTTGCATTATACACTGAGTCAATTTTGCTCCTGAGATTTACATAATTGCTCAACAAGTTGATCCAATGACTGCGTTATACTGATCACGAAGTGCCAGGTTCTGTTTTGATTTGGCTGATTCTAGCTGCAATGATGGCAGCTGTAGGTGGCTGTAACTCCCTTCGATAAAGACATGGCAAGGTTTCTGTAGTAAATGTAACAAAGTCAGCTAGGTAAACCTCATAGCATATGAGTTCCCTGATTGGACCATGTTAACAGCCCCAGCCAGGGAACTTTAGACCAGATGGACTACACCCCAGAGTTCTTAAGGAGATAGCTGAAGAGATAGTGGAGGTATTAGTGGTGAACTTTCAGGAATTGCTAGAGTCAGGCAGGGACCCAGAGGACTGGAAAATCGCTAACGTGACATCCCTGCTTAAGAAGGGAGTAAGGCAAAGACTGAAAATTACAGGCTGATTAGCCTAACCCTTTGTGGGTAAGATTTTAGAGTCCATTGTGAAGGACGAGATTCCTGAATACTTGGAAGTGCATGGTAAAATTTGGCAAAGTCAGCATGGCTTCATCAAGGGGAGGTCATGCCTGACAAATCTGTTAGAATTCTTTGTGGAAGTAATGAGCAGGTTAGACCAAGGAGACCCAATGGATGTTATCTACCTGGGCATCGAGAAGGCCTTTGACAAGGTCCGCACAGGAGGCTGCTGAGTAAGATAAGGGCCCATGGTGTTAGAGGCAAGGTACTAGCATGGATAGAAGATTGGCTGTCTGACAGAAAGCAGAGAGTGGGGTCAAAAGGGTCTTTCTCGGGATGACAACCGGTGACAAGTGGTGTTCCACAAGGGTCAGTGTAGGGACTACAACTTTTCACTTTATACATTAATGGTCTAGATGGAGGAAGTGAGGGCATTCTGCTTAAGTTTGCAGATGTTACAAAGACAGGTAGAGGAGGCGGGGAGGCTGTAGAAGGATTTAGACAGGTTAGAAGAGTGGGCAAAGAAATGGCAGATGGAGTACAACGTGGGAAAGTGTGACTTGATGCACTTCGGTAAGAAGAATACAAGCACGGACTATTTTCTAAATGGGGAGAAAATTCAGAAGTCTGAAGTGCAAAGAGACTTGGGAGTTCTAGTCTCGGATTCTCTCAAGGTAAACTTGCAGTTGAATCAGTAATTAGGAAGGTAAATGCAACTTTGGCATTTATTTTGAGAGGACTTGGATATAAAAGAAGGGATGTACTTCTGAGGCTCTATGAGGCTTGGGTCAGGCCACATTTAGAGTATTATGTGCAGTTTTGGGCCCCATATCTCAGGAAGGATGTACTGGCCCTGGAGCAGTTTCAGAGGAGGTCGCAAGAATGATCCCAGGATTGAAAAGCTTAACATATAAGGAACATTTGAGGACTCTGGATCTGTATTCGATGGAGTTTGGAAGGATGGGGAGTATCTAAATGAAACTTACAGAATACTGTATGGCCTGGGCAGAGTGGATGTTGGGAAGATGTTTCCATTGGTAGGAGAGACTAGGACCCAAGGGCACAGCCTTAAAGTAAAGGAAAGACCTTTTAGAACGGAGATAAGGAGAAACTTCTTTAGCCAGAGAATCGTGAATCTATAGTATTCACTTCCACAGAAGGCTGTGGAGGCCAGGTCATTGAGTATATTTAAGATAGAGATAGACAGGTTCTTGATTGTCAAGGTGATCAAGGGTTACGGGGAGCAGGCGGGAGAATGGGGTTGAGGAACTTATCAGCCATGATTGAATGGCGGAGCAGACTTCATGAGCTGAAGGCCTAATTTCTGCTCCTATATCTTATAGTCTTATGGTTGACAGATATAAACAGGACTGTTGGAGGTTCTGCTCACTCTGAGAGGTGGCTCTGAAGAAGCCGGACCAGTGTCAAGTGCCATGCACACGTAGTTAATGGGTGACTTCGTGACAGAATACCAGTCTCTGTGGAGTTATTTTAGTTCCATTACTTTCTGCTAGCCAGTACTCCCTGACAGGAATGAACGTTGAATGGCGTGAGATAGGGCAGGGTCAGGAGTCTTAATCCATTAACGTGGCCCAAGGAAGTGGTCTGTTGACAGTCAATGTCCAGGGCCACACATAATTAGTAGTCAGTTAGAGAATAGGTCAGAATGAACTGGGGAGGTGATAGCCTAGAGATATTATCACTATTATTCTAGAGAGAACCAGGTAATTTTGGGTTTGAATCCTGTCATAGCAAGTGTTGGAATTTGAATTCAATAAAAATCTGGAATTAAGAGTCTACCGCTGACCATAAAACCATTGCAAATTGTAGGGGGAAGAAAGCATCTGATTTAATCATGCTCTTAGGGGAAGGAAACTGCTGTCTTGTGGGCTTACGTGCGCTTTCAGGTCCATAAATATGTGGTTGACTCTTAACTGCCCTCTGGACAGTTAGGGATGGGCAATAAATAATGGCCAAGCAAGTGATGACCACACCTTGTGAATAAATAAAAAAACATGCCTGGTGCCAATCCAACCATATTCCAATATGTAAAGAAATAAAATAAACACTTTGATCAATACACTGGACTAAACTTTGAGCTTTTCCATAAATTTGGCAAATATACCATCACCTGCATCATTTGCTTTACTTTTATATTGAAAATAATCAGAAATATGAATTTGAAGAAATGAATTTCTTTCATTGTAAAATTGGCCACGTGGTAGCCAGGTTAATTAACGGTCAACAAAATGGTTTAAAACACCACTTATTAACACTTGCCAACAGCCCAGGAATAAGTTATAACTAGTAATATTACTGACCCGTCCATAGTACATTCTTGGGCTGCAGTATCTCTCAGATGCATGAAGGCCACATGTAGATGATGCTTGTAGTCTATCTGCTCGACCAGAGACTAGGTCTCTTGGTGTGGGGTAACATGCCCGTTGAGAGCAGTCTGTCTGTGCCATTACATAACTGGTAAATGCTGAAAACATAAACAATGACAATTAAAGAAAAAAGGAAACTCCACTATAATCAAATTCAAACAATGTTAACAGTCATTGAATAAATATGAATCAAGTACTTTGCATACCCGTTATTAGAGGGAAATGTCTTAGAAGAATAAAAACAGCTATAATGCATTTTCCATATTATTGAAGGAAAAATCCTATGTGCGAAGGTGGCACAATGTTATAATGGGTTTTCCGTTATGAAGAGAGATTGGACAGACTGATGTTGTTTCTCTTGGAACAGTGAATACTGAAGGGGTGACATGATTAAGATATATAAAATTATGAGGTCAGAGACAGGGAGACAGAAAGAAACTTTTCTTTTTGATGGATGGATAAATGACCAGGGGCACAGATTTAAGGTAAGGAGCAGAAGGTTTAGAAAAGAATTCAGGAAAACAAATTTCACCCAGAGAGCAGTGGAACTCTGGAACTCACTGTCTATAAAGATGGTAGAGACAGAAAGACTCATAACATTTAAGAAGTATTTAGATATAAACTTGTAATGACAAGGCATGAAAGACTAAGCACTGGAAAATGGGATTAGAACTGTAAGTTATAATAAAACAAAGAACTGCAGATGCTGAAGATCCGGAACAAAAACTGAAATTGCTGGAGAAACTCAGCAAGTTTGACAGCATCTGTTGGGAGAAAACAGAGTTAATGTTTCGAATCAATTGGACTCAAAACATTAAGGGTGGCAGAGTGGTTAGCACTGCTGCCTCACAGCACTAGGGACCTGAGTTTGATTCTACCCTTGGGTGACTGTGTGGAGTTTGCACACTGTCCGTGTGTTTGTGTCGGTTTCCTCTGGATGTTCTGGTTTCCTCAGTCCAAAGATATGTAGGCTAGGTGGATTGGCCAAGGGAAATACAGGGATAGGGTAAGGGGGAGGCGGGGAGGGTGGCATGCTGTTCTGAGGGTCGGAGTGGACTCAATGGGATGGATGGCCTGCTTCCACACTATAGGGATTCTACGATTAACTCTGCTTTGACTCCACAGATACCGCCAGATGTGCCCAGTTTCTGTTAGAGTAGTAGGTGGTTGTTTTGGACTGGTTCAGACTTGATGGGCCAAAAGCCCTTTAAAAATGCTGTAGGCCTCTATGATTCTATGACAATGCTCATGCCTCTCACAGCACTATTTTGAGGGAAAATAAGGATCCTGGGAGCATTATAGCCAGATACAGTCCTGTCTTAAACTTCCATCTGCACAGAAACATTTTTCATCAGGAGTCGCTGTAATGGGAACACAGTCTGATCCTTCACCTGCTGAATTGCCCATATTGAATTTAATTATAAAGCATTTGGAGTTACCATGATTCTGACCAATTAATTCAGTACTAGCTACTGGTTGAACTCTGCATTCATTTTCTTTTATGCCATAACAAAATGAGTAACAAACTTGGTACCTGTTGGCACATTTGGTTGACTTCTTAGGTGGGTTTTCCAGTACTTATATACTTTTGAGGAGTTTGTTGATTAATTAGCTTAAGCCACCACATTGTATCTTGGACTAATCAGCTAGATGCTCACACTTTCAGTAACAAACAAATTGGTTCATACCACTTTGGTACTCGCAGAAAATTTAAGTTTGAGTGTGGAAAGATAGGTTTTACTAATATTTGAACGTCCCAAAGTTAACATGAGGCCAATATGAATAAAATATTTGAGCACCCACCCCACAAAGCATATCAAATAGCAAATACGATCAAATGTATTGTATGGATTTCTTAACAAATCCATCATGTCCCCAACCCCCAGATGATAGAAATACCGTGCGTCACCAAATTTCATTAAAGATTCACAAGTGATTACAACTCTTCACTTTTGATGACCTCTCCTTGAAACAGGTTGTTGTATCATGGATGTCTCAAAGACTGTTGATGTTCTGTGGGTCCACCTTCCTTTCTGGGGCTACACTGTCCCTGGACTCTTGGAAATGACAGTCCAGCCCTTACTCATACACAGGACTGCAGTTGTTTTCACAAACAGAGAGCTTGACCAAGCTAGCGATGTTTCTGGATTTGTCTTCTTCGTGCTAATCTGGCTTTGCTGCACAAATACAAGCCCCTTTCTCTGCTGTACTGAACAATTAATTGTGCACTGGCCTCACTTAAGCTCTTCACAACCCCTAGGACTTCCCAGAGTCCTCTTTACACAGACCTATTCAACGGCCTGAGGCCTTCTCTGAACCCCAACTATATAGAACTTATGTAGTTAGTTGCTTATACAGCATAGCTAACAGCAACCTGCCGAACATGCTCTAGTTCTCTCTCTCTCGCCTTCTCTCTCTGTCCCTCTCTCTCTCTCACACACACACACACACACACACACACACACACACGCACAGAGTCTATTGTCACCACTGGATTCCTCTTAATATCTCTGAACTGCACTAAGTGTCCCATTGCAATCCTTGGAACAGGCCTCATCCCTATTGCTAGATCGAATTGGATGGAATTAATGTTTTGGAACAACCAAATGTAATAGCCCTTGAAACTGAGTGTCTTGAATGTTACAGTGCTCACAATGTGCTGGTCTAAAGCACAACTTACACACAGCTAAAGTGGTATTCATCACAAATGTTCTAGTCACTCAGAGATTATACTTCTGAATTCAACATTCTTAAAATGCAGACTTCTAACTTTGCCTTACTGCTTAATTTTCCATTTTGCATCAGATTTGTATTTCTCATGTTCAAATTCACATTGTGTTTGTCATTCATAATGTCTGGAAACTTGCGTTTTTGTTCATTCATCAGATGAGGCCATGACTAGCAAGGTCAGGACTCATTGCCCATACCTAATTACCCTTGAGAAGGTGGCAGTGAGTTGTCTTAAACTGCATCTATTTGGTGCCAGTACATCCAGCTGCAGTACCTAAGGGAGATCCAGGATTTCGGCCCAGTAGCAATGAAGCAAGGATAATATTTTTCCAAATCAGTATAGTGTGCAGGGAGGCTTGGGGTGGTAGCATTCTCAGATGCCTATTGACTTTATTAATCAAGATGTCTGAGGTTGCAAGTTTAGGAGGTTATGACAAAGAAACTTTAGGAAGTTGCTATAAGGCATTTTGTAAATTCTACATACTATATTATACTCTACACTGGTAGTGGAGGGAGGGAATATTTAAGTTGGTGGAGCAGATGCAAATCAAATAGGACTGCTTTGTTGGCTGAAATTCATGAGTGCTGTTGAAACTGCACTCAACCAGGAAAGTTAAGAGTATTTGATCATATTCCTGACTTGCGCTTTGTGGATGAATGATAGATTTTGGGGAAATCAGGAGGGAAGTCATTCAATGCAGAATTCAAAGCTCCTGATCTGTTCTCGTAGCTACAAAATGAGTGTGGCTGGTCCAGTTTTGGCCATGGTGGTTCTTATGATGTTGATGATTAGGTACTGTACAATAGTAATACCACTAAATGTCAAGGGGAGACTTTTGTTGGACACAGTCATTGGTCAGCACACATGACACAGATGTGACTTGCCGCTTATCTGGCCAAAGATAAATACTGCCCAAGTCTTGCTGTGCATGGGAATGGACTGCTTCATTAACTGAGGGGCTACAAATGGAACCAAACATTGAGCAATCATCAGTGAACATCCTTACTTCTGACATCCCTGCATTATATGGTTCATGTTTTGCAACCGTAGGCGTTAAAATGATATGCTTTCAGGCTGTATTGTCCTTTAGATATTCCTGGTGAAAAGTTGGATGGAACTGCCTATTCCATCAATTCTTTATTAATTACTTTTTCAAAAGACAAGTGCTTCTCAAGAATATTCAAGTAATCTAATAATGCTAGCAAAATAATTGCTTGGCTGATAATTGTGATTAAACTGGCTAATAATTGCAGTTAAGGACAGCAGTTATAAAAAATAACTCTAAAAAATAACTCTAAAAAATACTAAAAATAGACTTTCAGCAGAAGTATTAACAAGGGTTGGTGTGTGGTTGCCTGTATCATTTACTATTGGAAAACATGTCCAAACCAGCCCAGAAGTGTCATGCACGCACGATGCTTCTTTGGAATGTTTTAAGTCTTTTATCTTGAAATCCATGTTTAACTCTTTTCAATGATAAATTAGTTCCCTAAACTTATTGATTATGAAAGCAAAGCACAAAACAGTTGTAGAAAATCAGATTAGTGATAGATTAAACTTAACTGGTTCAATTTTTTGATTTTCAAACTCACCTAGACTTAGGAATAGTGGCAACATCTTCACCTTGGAAGGGAACCTCTTAAAATAGAAAACCTATGCGGATGAACATAAATAGAATACAATAATTCATAAGACGCAGTCCTCTTTTTCTGTTGACATTTGATGAACCACTTTCAATTAAATGAAATGTATTTTAACATATTCAACCCTTAACAAATAAAGTCAAAACGCAAACACATCAAAATTCAAGCTCAAGATTTAAAGTTTTAAACTGTTACATGGTAATGAGCCTATACAGATATTTGTGGCTCTCCATTCTCAGGAGATCATAATCTGAAAAATGTTTAAAGTCCTTATTTAGATCTACTGATTTAGTAAGGTGAGCTGATAGTATTTAATACCACTTGTTACAATCCAACTTTTACAGAAACTACTTCTCATTAATTCTGAACGTTTTAATACAAACATTACCAAGATTAAAATCTCTTTAATTCTCCATTAAACCCCTCTCCGCTGACTGTTCCTACCTGCCTCAGATCCGTCTCTACCTCTGAATATGTGAGTTTCTCTTTTAATTGACGCCCTCACCTGGGAGTGGCTTAGGGTGAGTGAGTCTCCAGGTGACGAAGGAATGTCTCAGGATTATTCATACACACACCCATTGGCATCAATATCCTTTGGAGTAATATTGCAAACAATTACAAACTCTTACTGATCTTACAGACATTACTGAAAATATTCATTAGGTTCTATCTTGCATGTTCTTTCAAATCTGTGTTTAAAGATGTTAAACGTTTCAAATATTTATATTTTCATTATTATTCAAATTTTACTTAAAGTTTCCAATAGTAATTTTTCACTAATACTTTAAATAGTTCCAAAATAAGAAGTCCATAAGTATGGCAGTACTCTGCAGTAACGTACATAACACACATCACATGGTCTTGAAGAAAACCTTGTTAAATAAGGAGCATATTTCACTGGGTATTTTTTCAAGCTAATACAGATCTATAAATATTGTTGGCTAGTGAAACACAATGCTTATTTTGATGGTTGAACAATTGGGACTAACTATAACATCTTCCCTTTAAGTGACAATTTTCAGTATAGCGAATTATCACCCTGATATGTCTGGCCGAAGAAGTTAGACCTGATGAGCGCCTATTTATAAATGAAGCTTTAGAAAGGGATGAGAGGCACATCAATGACATAGTACTGGAAAATATCAGGCATGGTGCCAATTGATTTCAATAAGTTTACAAAATTTTCATGAGTGTGTTCATGTTCAAAGAAAAATTACATGTTGCTAACATATTAAAAAGCACTTCATTGTTTTTAAGGAACATCGTGGCGACTTAATGCACTAAGTTGTTTTTGTGTAACATTTCTGAATATGATTCACCTGAATCTTTCTGAGTGGCCTGTCTAGACAATTTCCCTGAATGGATTCATTTTGAGCAACCCTTTACTCACACACAAAAAAAACAAATCTCCACCCTGCCATTACAGCCCAAACAGGCGATCTTCCAGGTGTTACAACTTGTCTGAGGAAAGTTACTGTAAAGATCTTGGGCGACAATTGAGTATATTCAGTAATCTGATCCACTGACTTTATAGGACAGCCCCTGTATCATGATACATTGGTTAGTACCTACTGAATTCAGTAAATAAGGATGAGGCATTACAGAGTGAAACAATTGTGGGGTAAAGGGTATACAATCTTTTTTTGAAATATTATAAACCAAATGGATGTTAGCATTTCACTTAGGCTGAGAGTTCAAAGGAAAAGAACTACATAGAAATCAAAGTCAATGAAGGTGTACTGGGAGGCTCTAGACAAATCACAACATTTTACCACCATCTTTCCCATAATTCACTTACAAAAATGAATGTTATACATTCGTATGAATAGAAATTCTGCAGTTGTCATTACATGTTAATCTTACATAAAAAGGCAGGATATGATGACACTAATTGTACACTCTCATTGTCTTACACTTTTCACAGGTTAAGTACCAGAAGAAATGCATGTTATAATTTGTTATAAATCTCACATGATATCATTATATTGTTCCTACAACAGTTACTAGGGGTGCAATTTTATAGGGGCCTGAGACTTGTGACTGAATTATGTGAGAGGTCTCATGAGACCTATCCCAATGTCAGCAGCAACTCATTGCATCTTTTATGTATTTGTCAAGTGGTGAGTTTCTTATTTGGCAGTGCTGAGTTAATGAAGTGAGATAATAGCAGGTTAATGCCACAGTTCACCTCATGAATATTCACCTTCCGACTTATTAAATACACTGAACAAGTTAGAAATTGAGACTTCTCAGCATTGAAGAAACCTGGGGATTTCAGTTTGCCACTTGTTCCATAGGACTTCCATGTTGTACACCGGGCACCAACTTCTCAATAAACGCAACATGGGCACCAGCCACATGCACCCACATCCATAGACATTGGAATCTGACCTGTGTTAATTTCTAATTAGGGATGATTCTGCACTTCAGGGCAGTGCCTCAGGTTGCACCAGCAACTAAAGTTGTGATGCTGCTGAACGGACACTTTGCACTTAGGGACATGCACCCAGCTCCTGGACTGGACGAGACTGCCGGACTGTTCATTTACTGTCATTGGCTTCACTCATTCTAATCCTACCTGGAAGCTGACAGAAACAGGACAAAGACCTTTCAGCTAACAAGCGAAGCCCAGCATCTCAAAATCAGCCACTCATCCACCAATATCAGTAGTACTGTTACCATGCTATGTAACAGGCACATTGTTGAGCATCTTCCCTTCATGAATAATCTAGATGTTTAGATCCATATATCTATTAACTTTTTATTGGACTATTTCCTATTTCTAATTGATAATTTCTTCTCGTATTTAGTGACTAACGAACTAATTCTCCCATTAACTCAAGATTGCATACCTGGCAAATTTACAAGAATTCATTGTAGAGGTAACAAGCAGGATAAATGAAGGGGAAGTATTAGATAAACATATTTGGGTTATCAGAAGGTGTTTGATAAGCTGCTACACATTAGATTACTTAAGTCAAGAACCCATGGTTTAGAGAAAGCACATTAGCATAGATGGAAGATTGCCTAATTAATGGAAGATAGAGTTACAACATACATTAATAACTTGGATGAGGAAAGTGAATGTACGCTAGCCAAGTTTGTGGATGACACGAAAATAGATGGAAGGAAAATGGTGAGGAGGACACAGACAATCTGAAGTGGGATAAAGATCATTTAAGTGAATAGGCAAAAACTTGGCAAATGGAATATATTGTGTAGATATGTGAGATTACGCATTTTGGCAGCAAGAAAAGAGAAGTCTACTATTTAAACTGCAGAAAACCATGGAACAGAATGATTTGGGGTCTTTGTCCATAAATCATAAAAACAAATCAGTGGGCAATAGGTTAAGGTAAATAGAACATTTGCCTTTATTTCAAAGGGAATGGAGTATAAAAGTAGGGAAGTTCTGTTAAGACTATGCAAGGTACTGTACAGACCACAGCTGGAATACTGTGAACAGTTTTGGTCCCCTTTACTATAGAACAATATACTGCTGTTGGAGGTGGTCCAGAGAAGGTTCATTTCGTTAATAACAGGTATAGAGGACTGTATTATGAGGGGAGGCAGTGGCCTCATGGTATTATTGCTGGACTATTAATCCAGAAACTCAGCCAATGTTCTGGGGACCCGGGTTTGAATCCTGTCATGGCAGTTGGTGGAATTTGAATTCAATAAGAAATGTCTGGAATTAAGAAACTACTGTGACCATGAAATGCAACTGGCTCACTAATGTCCTTCAGGGGAAGAAATCAGCCATTGTCACCTGGTCTGGCCTACATTGATTCCAGAACCACAACAATGTGGTTGAGTCTCAACTGCCCTCTGAAATGGCCTAGCAAGCCATTCAGTCGTGTTAATTGCTGCAAAGTTTCAACAAAGAAATGAAATTGGACAGATCTAGGTATTGACCTAGGCATTGGAAAAAACATCTGCAGAAATTGTTCTGTCAACCCCTGCAAAGTCCTCCCTACTCCTTCACTATCTCTAGGTCAAAATCCTGGAATTCCCTCCATAAGGGCATTGTGGGATAATCTACAGCATGTAGACTGAAGCAGTTCAAGAAGGAAGCTCATCACCATCTTGTCAAGGGAAACTAGGGATGAGCAATAAAATGCTGGCCAGCCAGCAATTCCCACATCTCACGAACGAAAAGAAAGATATGAAGAAGGGTTCAATAGATTGGGCCTGTACTCATTGGAATATGGAAGAGTAAGAGGTAACCTTATTGGAAAATAAAAGATTTTTAGAGGACCTGACATGGCTAATGCAGAAAGGTAGTTTTCTCTTGTGGAAGAGTCTAGGACCAGGGGCATAATCTCAGTGGAAGGTGTCACACTTTTAAATGAGGCAAGGAGGAATTTTATCTCTCAGATGGTGGCAAATTTGTGGAATTCTTTACCAAAGAGGGCTATCAAGGCTGGACCATTGGTTTTATTTAAGGATGAGATAGACATATTTTTAATCAGTAAGAGGATTTGTGGGTTATGGGGAAAAGGCAAGAAAGTGGAATTGAGGATTATCAGATCCATTATGGTCTCATTGAATGGCAGAACAGACTTGATGAACTGGATAGCGTAATTCTGCTCCTATGTCTTGTGGAGGAGTTCAAGAAATCTCCTTCCAGTATGAATACATCTTGAAAACATGACTGAGTCAAGGTAGGCTGCCACACAGGTTGATGAGTATGAGCTGGTCCACAGACTCCTGTTCCAAAAGAAGCTCTCCCCTAGTAAACCCCGACCAACTGGAAAGAATAGGGCTGAGGAGTGTAATTTAACCGAGCACCCTGGGAGAGAGGGAGATGCTGGCTGCCCTCCTCAGGACAGAAAGGGTAGTTCTGAAATAAAAAGTGAAGCCAAGAAGTCTGGGTGTTTCCACTGCTGAAATATAGGACAATGTCCAGGCCAACTATTGGATGCTGCAGGAAAACCCAGTGGGACCTGTCAGGGTACACTCACCCCATACAGTGAACGGGAGTTAGCCCAGACTATGGCTCTTACTTAGAGATAAAAAGGTACTGCAGATGCTGGAGAATCCGAGATAACAAGCATGGGGCTGGATGAACACAGCAGGTCAAGCAGCATCATAGGAGCAGGAAAACTTGACGTTTCGGGCCTAAACCCTTCATCAGAAATTTTTCTGATGAAGGGTTTAGGCCC
>JAHRHZ010000028.1:21548719-21639684 GCA_024137785.1 Ginglymostoma cirratum
TTTCTGATGAAGGGTTTAGGCCCGAAACGTCAAGTTTTCCTGCTCCTATGATGCTGCTTGACCTGCTGTGTTCATCCAGCCCCATGCTTGTTATCTATGGCTCTTACTTGTTGCTGTGAATCCCTGTAAAGGCATTCTGGAGACTGTGGATGAGGTTAAACAAGTCCCTGAGAGATACTGGGATTTTGTATCCAAAGGAAGATTTGGTTAGGGAAGCAAGCCTGCCTTCACACTGAGGAATACTATGGGCAGGAAAACCCTGCTATTGGGAAATGGTATAACCTTTCTAGCAGAGAGTGCAATAAGTGCCAAAGTGCTGGTAAAAAGGAATTAAAGGCCTGTTCTTTTTTACTGTGTATATCTGGAGTTTGACCTTGTTGTGAGACCTGTCGTCAAAGTGGGAACAAAGGTAAGAGCATCCCCAGTGATCTCTGAAGAGCTCATTGAGGTCAGGGAGACTGAACAGCTGCATGAAAAAGTGCCAGGCTTTTACCCTGACTATGTGGTCATGCTGTCTATGGCCAGCTAAGTTCAGTCAGTGGGGGCTGAGGTGACACTGCAAGCTCACAATCATCCAGTCTGGTTCTCTGAACCCTATTTTCAGGAGTCCAGAAGACACCAAGTAGGGAATAGATAAACAGAAGCTGACCCACTGTCCAAAACATGAGCTTAGGCTGCTCACCCTGAAACAATTCCTGAATGTGACTGATTTAAAAATGAGGAAATGGAGATTTTACAGACCTGCAAATGAGGGAACAAATTCAAGGTGAAAATTATGATTTACACTGAATGAGAAGACAACATTAATTGGTTAGTGATTGCACTCTGATTGGTAAAGGCATTGTTGTGGGGATTACACCATTAATATTGATTGACCGTTAATAGCCAGACATTGTTAAATTTAAAACAAGGGAGTTTGATTCTGATCAGTCAGGGCATTGCTTTGAGAAACAAACCAGTGAATGGCTGTCACCTATTTTGTAGAGTTGGAACAGGCAGAGAACATGTACAGAGATAATAGGAACTGCTGATGCTGAAGTCTGAGATAACAAGGTGTAGAGCTGGATGAACACAGCAGGCCAGGCAGCATCAGAAGAGCAGGAAAGCTGATGTTTCGGGTCTGGACCCTTCTTCAGAAAAAGTACATGTTCTTCCTGTTTGCATAGTTCCTCATTCATTCATGATTATCCAGTAAATGTAACAGGTACTGAATAGAGGGATGAATTGGAGGGAGAGAGGCTGAAGCTCACTTTGAACTCCCTATTGCTGACTCCCTATCACAGCCCAGAAAGATTCCCATCCCCACTCCAGCTCACAACCTCAGCCAGCCTCTTGCCTCCTCTTCTGTCTTCATAATCTTCTTAGTTTTGTTGTTAAGGATGAGGCCAAACAGATCAACCTGGTTATCCAGGGTCTGGTTTTTGGGATGGGTAACAGAAACAGTTTGAAAGTGTCTTGCAATTTGGCAGCAAAAATGACTGCTTATTGATATCCATTGCCCTCTAACTATAGATACTGTCTCTGGAGGAGCAGCAAAATCAGAAGAAAGGGAGCCTGTGTCTGGAGCAATCAACATGAGTGAGACAGCCTCTGCGATTGGAGGAGCAGCTTGATCTTTCCCTCACTTGTTGCTTCTCCAATCACTGTCGGACAATCAGTTCCCATTGTCAGCAACTGGCAGTTTAACTGGACGTTGACAAATTGTTCAAACAAATCTAAGAGTTGCTAAGAGCGGGAAAGACTGTTTCAGTTTAAAGCCCACCAGAAAACCAGAAAACTACCTGAAGGTCAGAAGTAGAAATTCCTACTTGCCTCAACTCATTTTTTTGGTTTTAAAGTTTTAAAGGAGGAGGCCAACGTCAGATATTCAAAACTCCATTGACAGATAGCAGCCATTTGGCAGAGTTTTCTCAGGAACAGTTAATTCAGTGTCTTGCTGCTCCCATCTGCTGCTGCTGTGGGTGAGAGTCCAATCATCTAGTGGTTGCACTGGCCCTGTAGAAATCACAATACTGAACTGTCCATTCAGCTTGCCAAAGTACTAAGGCATTCCCATTAACCCTTTCATAAATGCTGCCCCTATGAAGTTCTCATCAGCATTTTGCTGTTGTCTATCAGTCAGGCAGCACTGACTGCTGCTCTCCATGCTCTAATGTGCATTTTGTAAACAGGCCATTCAGCCCAAAGCTGCTGATGTCATGTACAAAAGCCACCTGCAGTCTCCTGCACTGGAGGTCACCAGTCTTCCACAGGATGTACTGCAGCCATTAGGAAAGCAATGCATTGGAATCGTCAGGACAGGCAAAGGCGCATGAAAGACAGGGCCTTTTCTCTTCTCAGGAGGACTGATGTTATTATATTTTAATCAGGCACTTTGCTGAACAGGGTGAGAATTTCCGGTCTAATGGAGGCCCAGAAGGGTAGGGATCCTGTCCTAGAAACTTCTGGCCAATCAGCAGGCAGAAGCTCTTCAGCCACATTATTCACCTCCCCCCTCCTCGTCCACCCTGCCAACCCAGCTTAGACCACCACATACCAAACAGGGCTTGACCAGCCCACTCACCTCAAGAAGGGCATTATGTTCCCTCCATTGTTCATCACTGAGCTCCAGGTAGCAGGATTAATGCACACTGATTGATGTTGTGACCTGCCTGCGCTTCATACTTTCAGTGCCGATTTGTTACATGTATGCTAACACCTTGAATGTATGCACATGTACTATTGGAATACATGTACGAACCTGGAATACACTCAGGCCAATAGTCTCCTTACCAGTCACACCTGTGCACTAGCTAGCGAGAGAATTAGCGAGAGTTAAGACTTAAACACCTGATTACCGGATCCCAACACTCAATCCATTCGGCCCAAGAAATTCTCACACAGCTCAAGGGCACAAATGTCGATGAGGATGAAATCATGTTCTCCTTTGATGTTACAGCACTATTTATGTCCATTGACATGCCGTTAGCCAGAGAGGCAGTAGCTACACTACTAGATGGACCAGGAGCACCGAGCCTGAACACCAGCAACAACATCAGCAAAGACAGCTTACAGAAACTGCTAGATTTATGCCTCACAATGTACTCCATGTTCAACAGACAGATGTACAAAAAGATCAATGGCATGCTGATGGGATCACGCACCTCAGGTCTCATCGCAGAAGCCGTGATGCAGAGATTGGAACAGACAGTCCTATAATCCAACCAAAACTGTGAGTAAGATACGTGGATGACACATTTGTAATAATGTAGAAGAAACCCATGAACTTGTCAATAACATCTTTGCAAACATAAACTTCACTGCAGAGGAAGAAAATAATAAATAGCTCCCATTCTTAGACGTAATGGTAGAGAGACTGACTGACTAACAGCGAATTCCAGACCCGAGTTTACAGGAAGGCCACACACATGGACCAAATCCTTAACTTCAATAGCAAGCACCCCGCCATACACAAACAGAGCTGCATCAAGACATTACTTAAATGAGCCATATCACACTGCAACACCCCAGAACTCCGGAGAATGGAAAAGGAACACCTACACAAAGTTTTCACCGACAACGGATACCCAAGAAGTTTCAGCTGCAGATGCCTACAAAACAAACGACAGTCAGAGGGCACAGTACAACAGACGACACTAGCAATGCTACCCAACATCAAAAATATATCAGAAATGACTACCAGACTCCTAAGACTGCATAAGAGCATGATTGCATCCAAACCCACAGCAACACTGCGCCAAATGTTATCAAAGACGAAAGACCCCGTAACAACAGTAAACAAGACCAACGTGATATACAGAATAGCATGCAGCAAGTGCAGTAGACATTATACTGGATAAACAGGAAGGAAACGGACGACCAGGATACACAAACACCAGCTGGCAGTAAAAAGACACGACCAATATTCATGACCCCATTTCTGAAGAAGGGTCTAGACCCGCAATGTCAGCTTTCCTGCTCCTCTGATGCTGCTTGGCCTGCTGTGTTCATCCAGCTCTACACCTTGTTATCTCAGATTCTCCAGCATCGGCAGTTCCTACTATCTCTGACCAATATTCACTTGTCTCAATACACACAGACAATGAGGGCCATCAGTTAGACGAGGACAAGGTCACCATACTGGGACAAGTGAACACCAGACATGCAAGGGAATTTCTAGAAGCCTGGTTCTCAACATGGGACTCCATTAACAAGCACATAGAAATAGATCCTGTGTACAGACCTCTGCTAAAACAACAGAACCGGAAGTGACAAGACCATCACATCAGAGGATCATATAAATCTGGAAGGAAGCAGAACACCAACACTTTGATTAGAGGTGGCACTGATGATGTTGCCTTGAAGGTTAACAAAACGTCTGCACACCACAGAACAACTGGCTCGGCGAGCTAACGAACAACTACTATTGGAGCTCCAAGAGCATTGCTGGCCCCACAATAATGAGAGGCAAACCCTCTCAATTTCTCACCTATTATATTTGTGCCTAACCACGAATGCAGACAAGTATTGATGCAAGACAGCACTTTCAAAAAGACTTAACCATTGCAGACTCAATTGGAGTATTAAACCTGCAATAAGCCATTCCCAACAGCCATTCCTTTCTGAAACTTATCTTCCTAAAAGCACTATTGCAACATTCAGTCTATAACAGAGTTCAGTTGAGATTTACCAGCATGTTGCCAAGAATGGAAGGTTTGAGTTATGGGGACTGGTTGGATAGGCTGAGACTTTTTTCACAAGAGCGTAGGAAATTGAGGAGTGACGTAGTAGAGATATATAAAGTCACAAGTAGTATAGATAAGGCGAATGGCAGCTTTCTTTTCCCTGTGATGTGGGATTTCAGGACTGGGGACATACTTTTAAAGTGAGAGGGGAAAGATTTAAAAAAGACTTGAGGGACAATTTTTTTACACAGAGAGTGGTTTGTGTGTGGAATGAACTTCCAGAGGAAGTGATGGATACAGGTACAGTTACAATGTTTAAAAGACTTCTTTTTATTTCCAAAATATATTTTATTCATAAAAAAAACTTTGTATAAATACAAATATAGTTGGATTTTCTACATTAGCATAACAAGTAAACGAACATTTGAATGTAACTCTTATCACAAGAAACCAAAGGCAACTCTTATAGATACAAGAGATAATAGGAACTGTAGATGCTGGAGAATCCGAGATAACAAGGTGTGGAGCTGGAAGAACACAGCAGGCCAAGCAGCATCAGAGGAGCAGGAAATCTTGATGTTTCGGGCCCAGACCCTTCATCAGAAATGGGGGAGGGGAAGAGGGTTCTGAAATAAATAGGGAGAGAGGGGGAGGTGGATAGAAGATGGATAGGGGAGAGGATAGGTGGAGAGGAGACAGATAAGTCAAAGAGGCGGGGATGGAGTCAGTAAAGATGAGTGTAGGTGGGGAGGTTGGGAGGAGATAGGTCAGTCCAGGGAGGACGGACAGGTCAAGGGGGCGGGATGAGGTTAGTAGATAGGAGATGGGGGTGTGGCTTAAGGTGGGAGGAGGGGATGGGTGAGAGGAAAAACAGGTTAGGGAGGCAGGGACGAACTGGGCTGGTTTTGGGATACGGTAGGGGGAGGGGAGATTTTGAAGCTTGTGAAATCCACATTGATACCATTGGGCTGCAGGGTTCCCAAGCTGAATATGAGTTGCTGAGCATGCAGCCTTTGGGTGACATCGTTGTGGCACTGCAGGAGGCCCAAGATGGACATGTCATCTGAGGAATGGGAGGGGGAGTTGAAATGGTTCACGACTGGGAGGTGCAGTTGTTTATTGTGAACCAAGCGCAGGTGTTCTGCAAAGCGGTCCCCAAGCCTCCGCTTGGTTTCCCCGATGTAGAGAAGGCCACAATGGGTACAGCTGATGCAGTATACCACATTAGCAGATGTGCAGGTGAACATCTGCTTGATGTGGAAAGTCTTCTTGGGGCCTGGGATGGGGGTGAGGGAGTGGGTGTAGGGGCAGGTGTAGCACTTCCTGCGGTTGCAGGGAAAAGTGCGGGGTGTGGTGGGGCTGGTGGGGAGTGTGGAGCAGACAAGGGAGTCACGGAGAGAGTGGTCCCTCTGGAAAGCAGATAAGGGTGGGGAGGGGAAAATGTCTTTGGTGGTGGGGTCAGATTGTAGATGGCGGAAGTGTCGGAGGATAATGCATTGGATCCGGAGGTTAGTGGGGTGGTACGTGAGGATGAGGGGCATTCTGTTTTTGTTGTTATTACGGGGAGGGTGTGCAAGGGATGAGTTGCGGGAAATGCGGGAGACACAGTCGAGGGCGTTCTCGACCACTGCCGGGGGGAAGTTGCGGTCCTTGAAGAACGAGGACATCTGAGATGTACGGGAGTGGAATGCCTCATCCTGGGAGCAGATGCGGTGGAGGTGAAGGAATTGGGAATAGGCGGTGGCATTTTTGCTGGAAGGTGGGTGGGAGGAAGTGTATTCTAGGTAGCTGTGGGAGTCTGTGGGCTTGAAATGGACATCGGTTTCTAGGTGGTTACCCGAGATTGAGACAGAGAGGTCCAGGAAGGTGAGAGAGGCGTTCGGGATGGTCCAGGTGAACTTAAGGTTGGGGTGGAAGGTGTTGGTGAAGTGGATGAACTGTTCGAGCTCCTCTTGGGAGCACGAGGCGGCGCCGATACAGTTATCAATGTAACGGAGGAAGAGGTGGGGGAAAGGACCAGTATGGCTTTGGAAGAGGGATTGTTCCACATATCCTACAAAAAGGCAGGCATAGCTTGGGCCCATGCGGGTACCCATAGCCACCCCCTTTGTCTGTAGGAAGTAGGAGGAATTGAAATCTATCCGCCTCCCCCTGTCTCCCTATTTATTTCAGAACCCTCTTCCCCCCCCTCCATTTCTGATGAAGGGTCTAGGCCCAAACATCAAGATTTCCTGCTCCTATGATGCTGCTTGGCCTGCTGTATTCATCCAGCTCTACACCTTGTTATCTCTTATGTATACAAGACTGTATTTACATGCATTGAGGCACTAAGAGGGTCTAATAACTGAGTGGACTCCCAATTAATTTCAGCAGGAAGACCTCAGACAGTGGTCTTCCCCACTGCTCCTTGGTGGCAGCTGTCCCAAGACTTAGTGCGACCCTCAGCATATAGCCCTGGACTTTGGAATGCACCAGCCTGCAACACTTGGTCCAGATAAACTCCGTGTTCTGGAGCACCAACAAGTTTCTGGCAGACCAAAGAGCATCTTTCATCGAGTTATTGGTCGTCCAGGTGCAGGCTATGTTTGTCTCGGTTTCCGTCCTGGGAAACAGCACATAGAATGCAGAGTCCCACATCACGGAGCCGATCGGAACGAACCTTGACAAAAACCACTGCATCTCTCTCCAGACTTCCTAGGCGAAGGCATCTTCCAGTAGGAGATGTGTGACAGTCTCAACTCGTCCCATAACCATTTCGGTTAGCGCCCTCCTCACCACCAACCAAGCCATGTCTTGGTGCCTGTTGAAAAGTTCTGGTGATGAGGCATTCCACCTAATGACTGTGACAGTCTGCTTAGGGAGCCATGCGACAGGATCCACCCTCTTCTTTTCCATCAGGGTCTCAAGGACAGTGTGTGCTGACCACTTCCTGATGGATCTGTGGTCAAAGTTGTTTTTCTTTGCAAATTTCTCCAAGTAGGACAGGTGATATGGAACAGTCCACCTACTTGGAGCGTTCCGTGGCAATGAGGCCATTCCCATCCTTTGCAACACCGGGAACAAGTAGAACAGTATGTAGTGACCCTCGGTGTTTGTGTACTGAGGGTCTATGCACAGCTTGATGCAGCTGCGCACAAAGGTGGCCATCAGGGTGAGGGCAATGTTGAGTACTTTCTTCCCCTCCTTATTCTGACTTCTGTACATGGAGTCCCTGCAGACATGGTCCATCTTAGACCTCCAGACAAAGTGGAGTGTGGCTTGGGTGAATGAAACAGTGCAGTTTCCAGGCATGGGCCAGACCTACGCCACGTACAACAACAGAGAAAGTGCCTCACACCTGATGACCAGGTTTTTACCCACAATAGAGAGGGACTGGTGCTCTCAGAAGACCAGTTTCTGTTTCACCCAAGATTTTGTGCATGCCCTGGCCCCTCCAAACCATATTCCCAGTACGCTCGGGTAATTTGCCCTGACAGTGAAGGGAACAAAGGATCGGTTGACCCAGTTCCCAAAGAACATGGTCTTGGTTTTGCCTCGATTTACCTTGGCTCCTGAGGCCAGTTTGAACTGGTCATCGATGCTCATGAGTCTGTGCACTAACAGCGGATCCGTGCAGAAACCAGCGACATTGTCCATGTACAGTGAGGCTTTGACCTGCAGGCCTCTGCTGCCTGGAACAGTCACCCCTGTCAGGCTCACATCTTTCCTGATGGACTCAGCAAAAGGCTCTATACAACACACATACAAGGCAGGAGACAGTGGGCAGCCCTGCCTGACTCCAGATCTGATTGGAAAGCTTTCTGATTCCGACCCATTGATTGAGACTGAACTAACGACGTTGGTAGACAGCATTGGATCCAATTGCAGATTCCTTCCCCAAAGCCCGTTTTGGAGACCATGTCCCACATGTATGTGTGTGATATCCTGTTATAGGCCTTCTGCTGGTCCAGACTGAAGACATTTTGATAAGTACATGAATAAGAAATGTTTGGAGGGATATGGGCCAGGAGCAGGCAGGGAGGATTAGTTTAGTTTGGGATTATGATTGGCATAAACTGGTTGGACCGAAGGGTCTATTTCGGTGCTGCATGACTCCATGACTCTACAATATATGTCCTGGTGAAATGAATCCACACAAGTTCAGGCCAAAGGATCCCTCCTCGAATATTAATTCAATTTGATAATGAATCTCAATGTTGATCATTTAGGTAAACTGGAATTCTAGTGAAAATTACAATGTATCTATGAAAACCAAAGGGATTAAATACAATTCTCAGTTTAACACATTTTACATAGGCTCAGAGACCTGGCCTCTACACTTTGGGGAACGTAGATGTAGACAAGGTTTGAATTAGGATTATACGACGATGAAGGAATTAATTATAAACAAAGGCAAAATTTTGAGGATGCTGGAAGTCTGTAATAAAAAGAGGAAATATTAGAGAAACTCAGCAGGTCTGGCAGCATCTGTGGAGACAGAAGCAGGGTTAACATTTTGAGTCCAATATTGACTTCATCAGATGTTCCAAAGAAGGCAGAGCTAGACAAGTTGTTAGTTGGTGTTTCTTTCCCCCCACAGAATAATGGAACACGTAACCAGTCTGTGCAGTGAACACCGGTTTGCTGAATTCTTTCTAGCTGATTGGTCTGGGTGATTCATCACCTCACATCTGCTCGAATATCTAATGGGGTGAGTGATGGATTTTTGAGTGTTCTTACCGTAATTGGTCCTGGCTTTTATCTGTTTTTGCTCTTTGGAGTTTCCATGGCTTCTGAGTGAGTTAAGAGAAATCTTCACTTCTATGTGGGACAGGCAGGAACAGATCAATAGGTCTTTTTCTGCCTATCACTTTTTGTATGTTCACATAAGAAGATCTCTTGGACTTGTCTAATGGTTCACGAATATGTGAATCATTTGGTAGCGGTACAAACTAGGGTGAAGTATCAGGTTTGATCAGCCTCCTTGGGCTGGGGAGGAAGGATTCTCTAACTCTTTTGGTGCTGATGGTCATCCAGTGATCACATTGTAAAGTGAAAAGGCAGATGATACATGAGAATAGAATTGGCGCTGGTTTTAATTACCTTTTCAAAGCAGAGATATTTTGGGCTATGTAAAGCAATTTCTAATAAACGCCAGAAAGCTTTTATTGATCAGGTTATTGAGGAATTTATGTTCTACATAAATTACGGGTCGACTGTTATTGACAAGTGGCTCAACAGGGCGGCACAGTGGCTCAGTGGTTAGCACTGCTGCCTCACTGCGCCAGGGACCTGGGTTCAATTCTGCCATTGGGCAACTGTCTGTGTGCCGTTTGCACATTCTCCCCGTGTCTGCGTGGGTTTCCTTCAGGTGCTCCCACTGTCCAAAGATGTGCAGGTTAGGTGGATTGGCCATGCTCAATTGCCCATAGTGTTCAGGAATATGTAGATTAGATGGGTGGGTCTGGATGGGATGCTCTGAGTGTCAGTATGGACTTGTTGGGCTGAAGGACCTGATTCCACACCATAGGAATTTTGTGATCTAGTCCAAACAGTGATCTTATGCTTAATGCACTAAACAATTTCCTAATTCACTAAACAACCTCCCCTTCTAAATCCTCAAATGCCGTTCCCCTCCCCTCCACTTCTGAATCCTCCAATCCCATACCCCTCCCCTCACCAGAGACAATCCACTCAGACAACACTGATATATATCATGTCAGTGCTCCAGTGATTTATCTTTGCACTCTAAACAATGAATAGCGTCGCAACATATTGCAAGGTAAATAAGTCCGAGCCTTTTGGATATTGCATTACGCTTATACTCCCAAAGGTTGAAGAAGGATGTATAGCTCCCTCTTGTGGTACAGCAATATTGAATTTTCAATAATTGAAAGCCAGAAAAATAATGGTTCATTTCTGATGTATGCCATCTGTAATGAGCAAATCACCAAACAAGTTTAGCCAACATAGAGATACACTGTGAACTCTGAATGACTGTGACTTGTTGGCCAAACTCTGCTGTTTATCTCACACAAAAGCTTTTTCAGCCTTATCTTCCCTGTAATTTCGAAGAAAGCTTGTTAGATTTGCATATGCAACTCAAAATAAATTCACTGCAGAAAATTAGAGCAGTGCTTAACAGCATAGGTACAACATGGTAAATGTTAATTAAATGCTAATAAATTTCTCCAACCCAGAAATTACAACTGTTGACTCTCATTCCTGTGTGTGGTAAATTATTTTACTTGATTAAAAAATATTGAAATTTTGTATAGGCTTCTTATTTTTCCTTTTGCTTCCCTCTCACCCTTAATTTAATCTTTATTTCCATCTCTTTATTTCTTAACCTGTACCTGTGGAGAGAGAAACATTGTAATTTGCGGTGCTGTTTGAGGACAGATAAGAACCCTGAAATATGGCCATATTAGCTGTACAAAATTACAAAATGTGTCTCTTAGAAATAGACTGCTGCAGAGCCAAAATGTCTACTGGTGTAAATTCAATGGTTGTCTGCCAAAATTTCAGCATGGGACCAATGGGATGTAACAACTAAATGTGTCAAAAAATTTTCCGTAAGACTGAACTATGATCTCCTGTGACCACAAAGATAACAAAGAGCTGAAGACCCCCTGCAGATTATGTCCCAAACTGCATGAAATAACTCCACAGAGGCCATACCCCATCACCAAGTCACTCTTTGTTTACACATGAACAGTTCTTGACTTTAGTACTGCCTCATTCAGAGACAGGCACCAGAGTATCAGTGTCTCTGGCACCCACCCTTTTTATATGTCAGTCAGGGCTCTCTAATTGGACCAGATTAACAGCCACAATCAAGGAACTCATATTCTATGACGTCCACATGGCTGACCTTGTTACAACCACCACATTGCAGACAGGTTTTGAGATTTTCACTTTGAAGAATATGTATGGATAAAGGTTTAAACACCAGTTTCAACATTACCGGACTCTGCTAGTGGGATTGATTGTTCTCATGTGTACCACCCCGGTATCGAGCATTAGTGAGCAGTAAAGGTCACAGTTAAAGAACTATTCCCTCACTCACTCTTGTGTTGCAGGTAAAGACTTTCTTTCACTCTGAATGCTAGACGTCAGCTAGCTGTCAGCCAGCAAAAAGAGAAACATGACGTGCCGGCTCAGTGGTTAGCACCGCTGCCTCACAGTGCCAGGGATCTGGGTTCAATTCCAGCCTCAGGCAACAGGTCTCTGTGGCATTTGTATGTTCTCCCCATGTCTGGGTGTGTTTCTGTTGGGTGCTCCAGTTTCTTCCCACAATCCAATGATGTTCAAGTTAGGTGGATTTGCCATGTTAAATTGTTTCTAGTGTGCAGTGATGTAGTGATGTGTAGGTTAGGTGTGTTAGCCATGGGAAATGCAGGAATAGACTAGAGGGATGGGTCTGGATAGGATGCTCTTCAGAAGGTCTGTGTGGACTTGTTGGGTTGAATGGCCTGTTTCCATGCTGTGGGGCTTCTATGACAACAAAAGGTCACTCTTTCATTGTGAATGGTTGATTTCAGTCACAATTTCAGAATTACAAAATCTGTAACAAATTGAGGATGTGAAACAGGGAGATTACGTGGCTCCAGTGTCAACATGAAAGGATTGTCCGTTGAGAAGCGATTGAGCAGTTTAGACAAATACCTGCAAGTGTTTAGAAGGATGAGAGGAGATCTAATTTTGGTATATAATTTGCAGAAGGGTTTTGACAAAGTAAACGCAGAGCCGCTGATTCCCAATGTGGAGCAATTTAGGAAGAGAGGTTGTTGTTTAAGGCTAAGGGGTAGCAGATTTAAAACAGAGAAGAAGGGGAATTACATCTCTCGATGGTCATGAATCTGTGGAATTCACTGTACTAGAGCATGGTGGATGCTAGGTCACTGACTAAATTTAAGGGAGCAATCGACAAATTTTAAATACATAATCGGTCGAAGGATTATAAGGAGTGTGTAGTAAAGTGGAGTCGAAGCTGAGATAAAATCAGCCATGATTGTCTTAAATGGCAGAAAGCTCGAGGGACTGAACTGCCTACTGCTGCTGCTCGTTTTTATGTTCTTATTTCACGTCCTTCCATGTATATAACGAACATATTAAAGCCTGCCACGCTAACCCACAGTGGAATGCTGACAAAAACAGAAATTGTTGGAAAAGCTCAGCAGTCTGTCAACGTTTGTGGAAAGAAGTCAGAGCTAATGGATCGGATCCAGTGACCCTTCCTCAGAACTGAGGAAGGTGCACTAACTCAACTTCTATATTCTGGTTGGCATTCCTGTTCTGACCAGCTCTGGACGTAAGATGGAAAAGCTTAATTTTGTTAGTGTGAGCTGCTAGATGTTGGCTTCACTGACTAGACCTGTATTTTCAGTGCCCAATACCAATCCCCATTGAGAAGGTGATGGTAACCTGCCTTTTCAAATCGCTGTAGTCCTTGGAGTTTCTGTGTGCCTGCAGCACTGTTAGGAAGACAGCTCCAGGATTTTATCCCACCAACAGTAAAAGAACAGCGATACAGTCTCAAGTCAGGGTGGTGTGTGGTTTGGAGGAGAATTTTCAGGTGGTGGTGCTAACATGCTCTCCCTTCTACATGATAGAGGTTGTGAGATTGGAAGGTGCTATCAAATGAACCATGGGAAGTTGTTGCAGTGCATTTTGCTGATGGAACATACTGCTGCTACTGTGAATGCTAAAGGGAGTAAATGTTGAAGGAGGTGGACAGGGTGCCAATCAAGTGGGCTGCTTTGTCCTGGATGGTGTCAAATGTCCCGAGTGTTGTTGGAGCTGTATTCATCCAGGCAAGTGGGGAGTATTCCATCCCACTCCTGACTTGTCTTGTTGTTGGTAAACAAGCTTTGGAATTCGAAGATGACCTACTATCCACAGAATTCCTGGCCTCTAACCTACACTTGCCACTATCAATCTTATATGTCTGATCCAGTTCTGGTTCTGGTTAAAGGTAACTCCCAGGATATTTACAGTGGTGGGTTGGGGGTGGTATTAAATGATGGCAATACTATTGAATAGCAAGGGTTGATGATCAGATTCTCAAATAAAAGCAGAATGTTCCTTCCTTATATCTCTCTGTCTCTATTTTACCTTCCTCCTTTAGGTGGCGCTATATTTTCTTTTATGCTTTTGTGAAGAGCATTTAGGTTCAAGTTGCTACATGTAAATTGTTGATATAAGGTGTAGAGCTGGATGAACACAGCAGGCCAAGCAGCATCAGAGGAGCAGGAAGCCTGACGTTTCTGGCCTAGACTCTTCTTTCAGAAGATCTCAGATTCTCCAGCGTCTGCAGTTCCTACGATCTCTGAAACATGTAAATTGTTATTGTTCTTGCTGACATCCAACTGAGATTCTTTACTCAATATAACATTGCAGTCCCCTACAGAAATGCCAAATTGGAAAACTAGCCTGGACACTGTTCAAAATTAAATAAATTTATAACTGGTTCACAAACTGTGAGCTCGTCATTATTCTAGTGTTACACAATAACTTATTACTGAACACCATCTATCTACAAGTTCAATGAAATTCTAGCTTTGAAATTAAAACCTCATGAAAAGATATATTGGAAAAGAACATATTGTAAAAGTGTGAGAAGTATGTAAGACTTTTAGGCAAACTACAACGTATGGAAGACAAATTTTATTTGTTGCTCTTGGAGTGGTGTTCTGCATAATGAGAATAAAACGGGGAATGACGAGTGGGAGCAGGCAAGGAAGTTGGAGGCGAACAAAAGTGTTTCATGATCACTTACTGGAAGTGACTTTGGCAACTATTAGTAATGCTTCAAGTTGCTTCATACTTGTGTTCAGCAATTATGAATCATAATAGTTTGGAACTGAGCAAACTAGGTGAAGGGTGAAGACTCAGTGTCATTAAAAACCAAGGCTAAAAGTTGGAATGGCAACTGAATGACAAAGCTAAACTGTTCCAGTGCTGTAAACAGAGTGAAATGTGTGATGTAACTTATAAATTCTTTACCGTCAACTAATGGAGATCCTTCAGTTTTTCTGCCTAAAAATAAATAGAAATTCAGCAATGAAGCAGCAGTAAAACATTTGTCCCTTCAAGTCGCTTTATTTTTCAATAAATCATGGTTGAACTGGTTGTGATCTTAGCTCCACTTTCCCGTCTGTACCCATTGACTCCCTTATCAGTCCAAACTCTACCTAAATCAGCCTTGAATAAATTTAAAGACCTCCACTACCTTTGGAGAAGAAAACCCCACACTCAAATGATCCTCATAAAAAGACAACCTTCTCCTCCAAAAGAGAGACCTTCATTCTTAAATTATGTCCCCTAATTTTAGTCTCTCCTCCTGGAATCGACTCTTTCCACACCCCTCAGCATTTGATATGTTTCAGTAAGATCTTCTAAACTCCGGTGGATATAAGCCTAACTTGTTCAAATGTTCTTCCTAAGGTAAGTCCTTCATTCCAGAATGAGTGAAGTGGACATTTTTGCAACAGCTTCTAAGGCAGTTATGTGTTTTTTTTCTTCAAATAAGGTGACCAAAACTATAAAGAGTGCTCCAGATATGGTCTCATCAACCTGATATACTTCAGCAGTAAACTTCCCTGCTCCTTTGTTCCATTCCCCTCACAAGAAATAGAAACATTCCATTCATCTTCCTAATCATTTACTGCCAGGACTCACAAATCCCTCCGCACCACTGAGTTCTTTAACTTCTCTCCATGTAATGGCATACTGCTTGTCTTATTCTTCCTGCCAAAATGAACAAGTTCACATTTAGCCAACTATACTCCATCTGTCAAACTTGGTCACTCATATACCTGTCTACAACCTTTTGCAGAATATCTACTCCACATGGCAACTAACTTTTGTACCTGTTAACGGCATTAGTAAATTAAGCCATCATACATTCTGTAACCTCATCCAAATCCTTGATATAGATTGTACATAGTTGAGGAAATAGCACTGATACACCATTGGCTGCTTGTCAATCTGAAAATGATTCATTTATTCCTATGTCTTGTTAGGTCACTATTCGTCTATCCATGATAATGTATTGTCCCCTATACTATCTGCTCTAACCTTGTGCAGCAACTTTTGATGTGGTACCTTTTGGACATCCAAATTTGCTACATCTACTCGCTTCCCTCTATCCATCACGGATGTTAGTTCGTAAAGAAATAGATTAGTTAAACTTAGTTTTCCTTTCTCAAAGCCTCAGCTCTGACTGATTTTCTGATATATGATTTTCCCAGTATTTGCTATAACCTCCTTAATAATAGATTCCAGTCCCTTACTTATGATCGACATTAGGCAAACTGACCTACAGTTTCTTGCCTTCTGACTCCCTCCTTCATTGATTTCAGGTTACATTCAAATAAAACTGCTATGGATCAAAGAACTACAGCACCATGGAACCATAGAAATGATACAGCACAAAAGGGGACCATTTGACCCATCTTGCCCATGTCAACCCAAAGACACCCAGATGCCCTCTCGAATTCCTTCTTCCTGCACATGGCCCTGCAGCTTGATAGAACCATAGAAATTAAATAGAATCATAGAAATAAGTAAGTTTTTCGTTCTATAGTGGTTGTAACAGAGCTGAGGTCAGTCCTAATACAAAATTTTTATTTATCCATTGTCCTCAGATGTACGAACTATAAAATGGGATGCCTTAGCTCAGTTGGCTGGATAGCTGGTTTGCAAGTTGCGATGTTAACAGTATAGGTTCAATTCCGCTGTACCAGCTGAGGTTACCATGAAGGTCCCAGTTTCTCAATTTTGCTCCTTGCCTGAGCCACAGTGCCCCCTCATGTTAAACCATCACTAGTCATCTCTATCTATTGGGAGAGCAGGTCGTCTGGGACTATAGCAACTTTACATATGGAACAGGATCATAAAATTTTCTAAACTAGCTAGGGTTCAAACAAAAGTTGTAATTTCCACTTTTAAAACTATTAATCAAGAAGAGCGGCATACTACATAGGCTGAACTTTAATTTGTACTTGATCAGAATTGGAAGTATCTTGTTTAAAGGCCAGGAGTAGACACACATTTAGGGCAATTTGCTGGTTTGTGTTGAAGCAGAAGTTTCAGCTTACAGGAATACGTATTGTAAATTTAAGTCTATGCTACTAGTGGAGACACTGGTTTAAAACATTACTAAGGCTGATTACAAACCTAATTAAAACTTTAATTTCTCAGCCCTGATTTCATCATCCTCACCCATCACCTGCATTTCCTATAATCTTAGAGAAAATTGTTGACTGTTTATCTGGACACTCATCTGTTGAAGGACAAAGTTCGGATCTATTTTTGGTTGAACGTTCAAAACAGATAAAGCTTACTAAACTGATTGCTAGTAGTTCAGGGTCTTGTACTTGATCAGTTTATGTATCCTATTTTGAATGACCCTTATCCTGAAACTGTGTGATTGTTGTGATGTGGCACTGAGGGAAGAGGGTACCTTCACTTGTTTTTCCTCAGATACAGACAAGTTCTCAGCCACAAAAGCCACCTAATCGAGACCACTGTGAGAATGATTTTATAAGATAGTTTTAATACAGTTCAATCAATGCAAAGTGACCATTTTGCAGTTGGCACCAAGCTATGTTAGAGGAATCAACTCAGAATGCACTGTGTACAGTCTCATATGGATGTGAAATCAACCGATTCAAAATTGGTCCATTTGCAAAAGACTATCTTCAGAAGGAATACTCCCCCAACATTTTTACCTATATTCTTTCATGAACGTAAGCATCACTAGCCAAGTCAGTTTTTGTTGCCCATCTTAGTTACCCTTGAACTGAGTGGTGTACAAGGACAGTTAAGAGTAACCCTCATTGCTACGGGTCTGTATTCACAGGAAGGGCTAGACCAGGCAAGGATATCACTTTTCCTTCTCTAAAGGACACTATTGAACCAGATGGATTTTTACAACAATTAACAGTAGCCTTATGGCCCAATCAGTAAGATTAAACTTACATTCCTGATTTATTACATTACTTCAAATTCCTCCACCTACTATGGTAGGATTTGAAACCTTGCTGGCACAGCATTAGAGATAATAAGATGTAGAGCTGGATGAACACAACAGGCCAAGCAGCATCATAGGAGCGGGAAGGCTGACATTTTGGGCCTAGACCCTTCATCAGAAAGTCTAGGCCCGAAACATCAGCCTTCCTGCTCCTATGATGCTGCTTGGCCTGCTGTGTTCATCCAGCTCTACACCTTGTTATCTCAGATTCTCCAGCATGTGCAGTTCCTATTATCTCTGGCACAGCATTAGGTTGGGTTTCTATATTTCTAGCCCAGTAACATTACCACTACACTAGCATCACCTCAGTATCAGTCCTCAGGAAACATTACTATCTCTGTGTTCCACTCCAAAACGCATGACACTCTTATTGTGTACCGACATCATGTCATCATTTCTAAATCAATATCTGGGGAAGCAATATTGAGAGTGGAATGGTGGCTCAGAATGGTGGCACTGCTGACTCACAGCGCCAGGAACCTGGGACTGATTCCACCTTTGGGCGACTGACTGTGTGGAATTTGCATATTCTCCCTGTGTCTGCAAGGGGTTCCTCCGGGTGCACTGGTTTCGTCCCACAATCCAAAGAAGTGCAGGCTAGGTAGATTATCCGTGGGAAATGCAGGAATATAGGGAAAGGATTGGGTCTGGGTGGACCACTCTTCAGAGGGCTAATGTGGACTCAATGGGCTGAATGGCCTGCTCCATATTTTAGGGATTCTGTATCCTGGTGTTCTGCACCTGATAGCACTATCACCACAAAAACTCCAGCGGTTCAAGAATTAGATCCATAATGAAGTGGTCTGGGAATTAGGGATAGGCACATCTTGTTGTGTAGCCATATAGTAATAATCAAGATTTCCATCTAGAAAATTTCAGCAGTTGACTGCGTTGTGCATCACAACTAGGCCTGGTCCAGTCAACATCTATCACACATACACACTGTAACTAGGGTTGGACTGTTCATGGGTGGTAGTCTGAGCCTGGCTGTTTTTCATTCTTTTCCCCCCCATGAGTGTGGGGATAAATAAAAGTAGCTTAACTCTCATCATAACTAAGAGTAGCTAAGTAGGTTGTTAACAGTAAAATTCAACCATTATCTGGTCACCAAGTGAGTGAATGTTCTTGGCCAAGATCAATGAAGAACATAGGTTCTACTGGCCCTCTGTCCTATCTACCAGCTTCAACTTTCATTTCATCTATCACTGAGAAATATTTATAGTAGTGTGTGCCATCTACAAAAGGCACCGCAGGAACTCACCATGGCTCCTTCATTAGCATGTTCCACACCTGCAACTATTGTCACCAAGAAGGAGAAGTGCAGCAGGTGCATGGGGGAGTCACACGTCATCTCAACTTGGTGCCATATCACTGCTCCTTCACTGTCACTGGGTCACAATCCTGGAACTCTCCTATCTCCACGCCTAATAGACTGCAGTGGTTCAGGAAGGTAGTTCATCATCAGTCTTTCAGGGGGAATTAGGGTTGGACAATAAATATGGGCCTAGCCAGTGGCACCCACATCCCGTGAGCACATTAAAAAATTAATGCCAACATCTGTAGTACAAGAGGTCCCTGGGTACAAATGGGTTCTTTCTGTGAGTACGAATTTAGCAAGTCGATTCGTACACTAATCAGAACACAATACACAATATCCATTCATAAATACAAGGGAATGTTCACATTCAGATCCTTAAAACTGAAAGTAACATGGGATCAAGTTTGTAAATACAAGAGTTTGTAAGTCAGGTGTTCTTAAATTGGGTATCTCCTCTATTTTGCTTTCCCAAACTGTAAGTACTGTTGCGAATGTTTCAGGGTGATGAGATTTTCAAAAATTAAGTGTTTCAGTTACTCCACAAGGATCAGAATGCATTGAAACTGAAAGAGGTGAAGACAGACACTTGTTTATTATTTGACATTATAGAGAACCATGTTTTGACAGTAGTGTTATCCAAATGTTTTCTGACTATGATTACATATTGAGGCTTGAAAATTGTCTTCTGTGAGAGCGGGACGGTGGGATGGAAAGACCCAAGAGCAGGGGCCAAGGTACAGAAGATCTTGTGAAAGTAAGAGAGTGTTTCATAGAAATTCACAGAATCCCTATAGTGTGGAAACAGGCATTTTGGCCCAACAAGTCCACACTGACCCATCCCCCAATAACCCACCTACTCTACTCATCCCTGAACACTGTGGGCAATTTAGCACGGCCAGTCCACCTAGCCTGCACATCTTTGGACTGTGGGAGGAAGCTGGAGCACACGGAGGAAACCCACACAGACATGGAGAGAATGTGCAAACTCCACACAGACAGTCGCCCGAGGTTGCAATCAAATCCAGATTCCTGACGCAGTGAGGCGGCAGTGCTAACCACTGAGCTGCATGGCAGCCACTTTGAGAAACTTTATTCTGCAAGAAAGTCAAAACCTGGAGCAGTAAACATTTGATCAACTGTAGTATACATTCACACTGAGAACTCTAACCCAGCTTCAAGACACGTTTATCACAGATTTATAAGAATAATAATTTACTTACATGTCGTGCATGTGTGGGAACAAGTTACATGCACTGCAAACTAGGTAAATAGTAAACATTTACTCATAGGGTAGAATAAGTAGGTGAAAGGTTATATAATACAAAGTATACTTCTCAATGTCAGTATCTACTTGATACAAAGTTAACAAGTCCTTATTCAGAAATTACAAAATGGAAGATTTGTTCCCCCACAAAGTTGTGAAAAGGTGGATTAGAATCCCAGCAAAAGTAACGGCTTTGTGGCAATTAGAAAATTATTTTATATAGATTGGAACTACTGGTTTGTAATTTTTGTCACCTAGAATTAAATATTACTTGGGGTGGGAAAGCTGATGTTTACCTTACTTGATCTCCTGACAATTGAAATGAGTGGAAATTATGTCTAAAATTTTCAGCAAACGACATGGAACTCTGCATTCTGCACATCAAAGCCATGCTTCACATCCAGGCAAGAAAAATGAAAATATGCCTCAATGTCTTTTTGTAACAGGCTGAGTTTCTAGGATAAAGAGTGGACATGTGTTACCAAGTGTTCCAAATGTTTCTGTGCTGCTGTGAACGTAGAATCATTAGTAACAAAGGTGGCTAAAACTATTCTGCTCATTATGTCTAAGTCATTCTCTGCAAGAACTACTCAGCCAGTGCCACTCCCTTGCTTTCTCACTACAACTCAGCAATATTTTCTCTGAGGATAATGATTCAATTCTCTTTTGAAAGCTATGATTGAAGCTGTCAGGGTACACAGCTCCAGACCTCTTACAGCGTGGTCCAAAGATGACAAAAGAGCTGAATTCCCAGTTTAGGTGTGAGTGACAGACCAAGGTAGTGTAGGAGACAGGAAGAAAGCTCTCCACTGGTTGGTGTCATTTCAAGCAGAAAGGAGGATGGTTGTTGGAAGTCAGTCATCAAAGCTCCAGACCTTCTCTGCAGAGTTCGTTAGTGTAGTATCCTAGGTGCAACCATCTTCAGCTGCTTCATTATTGACTTTTCCTCCAGCATAAGGTCAAAAGTGGGGCTGTTCACTAATGAGTGCATAATGTTCAGTAACATTCATGACTCCTCTGATACTAAAGTAGCCGATCTCCAAATGTAGCAAGACCTGAACAGTGTCTAGGTTTGGGCTGACAACTGGCACACAAGTGACAGAAGGGAATCTAATCATCACCCTGTGACATTTAAGGGCATTGCTGAATTCCTAACTATCAATACCCTGGCGGCTTAACATTGACCAGAAACTGAACTGAATAAGCTATATAGACAATGTGGCTACTACAGCAGGTCAGAGGCTGGGAATTATAGAGTCATACAGCATGGAAACCAAACCTTCAGTCCAATCAGTCCATACTGATCATGTTTCGAAACTAAACTAGTCTCACCTGCCTGCACTTGGCCCATATCCTTCCAAATATTTCCTAATCATTAACTTATCCAAATGTTTTTTAAATGTTGTAACTAAACATGCATCCGCCACTTTCTCTGCAAGTTAGTTCCACTTGCATACCACTCTGTATTGATTGTGTACACCATCAATAAGAAGAAATGCAGGAACTACCAAGCATCCTTTGATAGCACCTCTCAAATACACAATCCCCCATTTTGTAGGACAAGATCAGAAGGTTCTTGGAATACCACAATCTGTAAGTTCATTTCCAAGTCACACAGCATCCTGACTTGGAAGTTTAATGCTGTTCCATCATTGTTGTTGGGTCAAAATGATAGAATTCTCTTCCTGAGAGCTCCATAGGTGCTCCTACACCAGGTGGACTACAATAGTTCAAAAAGGTAGCTCACCATCACCATCTCAAAAGCAAATATGCTTGGGCATTAAATATTAGCTTTGCCGGAACAGCTAATATCTCAACAATAAATAAACAAAACTTCTCAGCAGGCCATTCACTCATTATGCAGAAAGGTTTTACCTCATGTCACTCCTGTATCTTTTACCATTCACTTTAATTTGCTGACATCTGGTTCTCAACCTTGCCGCCAACAGGAACTGTTTCATCCTAACTGTTGTGTGCAGACTCCTCATGGTGTTGAACACCACTTTCAAATTTCTTTTCAACTGTCTCTAAAACTATACAGCTTCAACTTCGTCAATCTATCTCTTAACAGCCTTGATCTCAAGGGCAGTGACTCTCGTCTCACCTCTGGAATTCAGCTCTTTTGGCCATGTTTGGACCAAGGCTGTAATGAGATCTGGAGCTGAATGGCTCTGGCCGAAACCAGACGTCGGTGTGCAGGTTGTTGCTGAGCAATTGCTGTTGATAACACCTTCCTACATTTTACTGATGATCAAGAGTAAACTTATGGAAGGTAATTGTTTAGGTTGAATTTGTCCTGCTTTTTGTACGCAGGACATATCTAGGCAACTTTCCATATCGTCAGGCAGATGCCAGTGTTGTAGCTACACTGGAACAGCTTGGCTAAGGGTGCAGCAAGTTTCGAGCTCAATTCTTTGGTACCATTGCTGAAATGTTGTCACAGTCTTTGCAGTATCCAATGACTCCAGCATTTCTTGGTATCAAATGGAGTGAATTGGACTGGATAAAGACAGGCAAGTGTGAAGCTGGAGATCTCTGCAGCAGATGCATCATCCACTTTCTGGTTGAAGATTGCTGCAGTTGCATATGTGAATCTAAATGTTTCAGCAGTGCATTTATCAGGGGTATTTTAACCTAGACACTACTTTAGCATCTGATCTTCAGAGTTCCTGATCCATTAATGTAAGCAAGTGTGATGACAATCTACATGAGGATATTTCAGTAAAGTATTTACTAGGACCCACTAAGATGATAGTTGAAGGATTATCTGCGTATGTGAACAGAAGAAGAAACTGTAACTATAGATTCCCAATGTTAGAAGGCTGCAGCTGCCTTCATTGATTCCTCCTGGAGCTGACGCTGATATCTGTAAGAGTTCACAGGAGGATTCTTGTCCCTGCTGATTGAGGAAGTCTATCTCAGCAAACAAGAACATGGAGCTGGAGATTGTGGAGGAGTTTGGTAACACAAGTATAGCTCCACATTTGTCAAGTGAAGTGCTGCAAATGGTTTAATGATAGGAAAGAGGAGTACCATAGTATATTCAATTATAATCTGATGAGTGTCTAACTCCAATACCTCTCACCCTGCATTCCCAAACTTTTACCTGCATATCACTCCCTACACCAACTTATCTTGCAGGTGAACCCTTCCCTCTCAGTCCAAGCAGCTCCTCACATCTCCAACTGACCAGGCACCACTGATACTCTCTCTCAACTTAATATAATGGTACATAGTGATTTTGAATAAATGTTGTCCATTGATCCACTTCAAGCCAGTCATTACTATGACACATTGGTCTCTTTTGGTGCCAGAGGAAAGGAGCATAGAGTGCCAGAAAGGGACAGAGAAACAAAGTTAACCCTTCAGCGATCTCCAGACTGACAACTGCAGAGGAGCAGTTTCTGGAAATAACTGAGACTTGGAATATCTGACCATCAGAACAAGAGAGATGGGGGCCTCCTAGCCACTAAGTGACATGGCACACCACACTCACTCATGTTGACTGGATGTTAGCAGCCAGTCAATATGATAATGTGTATAATATTGTATTGACAGTTCTAAATCGTGTATTTTACCTCCTATATGTCCATTAAGTGTACTGGAGCAGGTAAAAACTCATCAGGTGAGGTCATCACTCTGCAAACTCTGTCACAGAACTAACTCAGATTGTCCAATAGCTCAGATGTACAAACCTCAGTGAAGTTGTCAAGACAGGTAGTTGTGTTCTCACTTGGCATCTCACACCTGAACAAAAGGGTATGGTGGAGACAGGATCAGTGGGAACAGTCCAATTCTCACTTCTTCACTCTTCAGTCAGTATGCCACATGTTGCCCTGGCCTCTGTTGGATGGATCTATCCTTGTACAGTTGTTGGTAGAGAATTTTTGATGGCGATTGTTTGTTTGTTACAACTTTGCTACCATTTTGCCCAATTTGCCTTCCAAATACCTTTATTGTTTTGCTGATTGATAAAACAAGATTTAATGATGAATTGTTGTTGTTTGTGACAGGGCTTTGTTAATTGGAGGACTGTATTGTGTTGGGGAAATGAGTGGGCCAAGTGAGTTCAGAATTTGACTGCAAAATGGATGTACTGCTTCAGTCAACTGAACTATGGCAGATTAAGCACTTTCAGACATCCTGAGCTGATTAATCCACTACTGTTAGTAGCCTTATCGTGTCTGGTTCCTTCTCCTGCTCCTGATGTTACATATTCCCTGAAGAGGCAACGTGTCCTTCCTCCTGAATCTCTGTGCTGTTGTACCACACTGCACTACCACTCATACACCTGCACTGGAGCATATGGAAAAGCTGCCCCAAACCTGGCACCTAAGCCACTTCTTCAGTATTCTGACTGCTTGCTCAATGATGGCTCTCGAAGACACATAATGTTGGTTGCATCTCCTAGGCATTGTTATTTGGGTTACTAACTGAAGCTAAAACCAGGTCTTTAGTGCTTGTTTTTAAGGAGCTAGGTGCTAACTCTCCTTTGAAGACTAAAGGCCTCAGGTCGGCTTGACTGATGGAGGATGAAAGCAACATGGCACTCCCTGGGAATCTCATACAAAAATGTACAATAATCTTTCTGCTGTTACACCTGATCTGTATATAGAAAGAATGGATGCCCTGGTGGTTGAGGAGGGCTACAGCATGATGTTGGACCACCTTGATTGTCACATATGTACAGTTGATGACCCCTGGGACACTAACCAGGGCTGCAAAGCAGAGCAGCCACTCATTCAGGCTACCCTCGTTAGTTATGCAATATACATAATACTTGGAACTGGCAATTAAGGCATGTGTCATCTATCAGTTGCACATGTGGGTAGCATATTACAAAATTTTAGAACTCTCTCCTGTGCTCCATGGGGGGAGGCTTTTCCAGGAAACTTCAAATGGTAACAATCTCTTGATGTGATGCCCGGAGCTTCCTGATCAGATAGTTCCAGGAATTGAATCCTCCAGCTACAAATCCTGTGCTAGGGCCAATGCCTCCTACAAACTCTGGGTCTGCGCTCATCCCCCTCTGTGCTGTGGAACAGTGGGTCAGTGAAGAGGAACTTGCTGCTACTCCTGCTGCTGCTGTTCATTCTTACCCTCATCTGAGGTCCAAGGTAAAGCTGGATCAGGGCCATGCAACCCGACCACAGGGCTGACAAATAGAAAATGTCCATCAGGCACACGTAACTCCAGGCAAGCAGAAATGACCTCTAGAGTAAAGGAAATCACCTCCATAGCACAGATAGCATGCTCTTGGAGCATGTCTTGTCAGCAAAAGTCTTTTGCTCAGAACAGGAAGCAGCTCGCTGAGGTCGCAGTTCAGTGAGTGTTTTGTGCCATTTACTCAACCCCCTTAATTCCTGCTGTCTCCTTGCTTTCACTGACGAGTTCCAGGAAATACCGGGAAACCCTTAAACTCCAGGTACATTCAAAAATCCCAGTTAAACCCGCAGTTAATTGGATTTTAATGTATTTAAATTGGCAACTTGCTCTCCCAAGGGGGCTTTCTTACAAGCATCTGAATATGCTGCAGTTCAACCTGGAAGGTGTTGGGTTGCACTGGCTTCCCAACAGGCTTCAATTTTTCAGCTTCATTGGTCTGCTTCCAAATTCAATCACATTGTTAGATCAGAATTTCACCTCCCACCCACCCACCACCACAACCACCGCCACCCCCCTCCAACACCCCACCACCACAGTTTTCTGTCAAATTTGGTAAGAAACTGATTCTGTTTCAGTAAGCTTGGATTTCTCCATAGAGGGCTTATGGTATCTATTAAATCAAAAGAATTTAAGCCAAAGGAAGTTTGCCAGTTTCTCCATTCTGAATAGAGAAGGTGACTGGGTTTATTTACACCATCACAAAGAATGGAAATTCACCACTGGAAATGAAGTAGTGCAGATAGGGATCAAATTCCACTTTATAAAAAGTGTGAACTTTAACCTACTTTATTATGTTTTTCCTGAAATACTCAGTCCTAGTTTGAATGGGTCATGAAAATTTAAGGAACAATATTTCATTGCATTAGATCTTGGTTGTAAAAGCATATGAAATTAAAACCAATCTGAGGATGTTTATTTCTTGGTTAATCAAAACTCTATTTTCTACAAAATCTGAGATTGTTTTATCAAACTATTTCCTTTTATTGCTCTGTTTATATGCATGTTCTACAGTATGACCCCACTGCTACCCACAATGTATTAGGACAATTAAACAGCTTTCAATTCACCCAGCTGCTTTCAATTCACTAATTTTCTGTAATATGGTGACTACTGAGCCACATGTGGCCCAAAGTGAACAAGAATCAAAATATTGTTTATCAATGAAACAAGGCAAGTAGAGGTTTTGTTACTTTATGAAAAGCTAGGCTTTTGCTTACTGAAATTCATTAAAATTTATTATTTATAAAACTTTTTTAGCTGAATATCCAGGCAAAAATATTAAATCTGACAGCCTAGTATGTACTGAGGGAGTACTGCACTGTCAGAACTGTCATCTGATGGATGAGAGATTAAACCAAGCTCGAATTTTCTGTCACAGCTTAATATGAAAGATGCCATTGTACTATTCACAGAAAAGAAAAATATTCTTTCTGATATGGTAGGAACTGCCGATGATGGAGAATCTGAGATAACAAAGTGTTGAGCTGGATGAACACAGCAGGCCAAGCAGCATCAGAGGAGCAGGAAAGCTGACGTTTCGGGTCTGGACCCTTCTTCAGAAATGGGGGAGGGGAGGGGGATTCTGAAATAAATAGAGAGTGAGGGGGAGGTGGATGGAAAATGGATAAAGGAGCAGGTAGGTAGAGAGGAGACAGACAGGTCAAAGGGGCGGTGATGGAGCCAGTAAAGGTGAGTGTAGGTGGGGAGTTAGGGTGGGGGTTGGTCGGTCCAGGGAAGATGGACAGGTCAAGGAAGTGGGGATGAGGCTGGTAGGTAGGAGGTGAGGGTGGGGGTTGAGGTGGGAGGAGGGGATAGGTGGGAGGAAGGACAGGTTAGGGAGGTGGAGTCAAGCTGGGCTGGTTTTGGGAAGCGGTAGGGGGAGGGGAGATTTTGAAGCTTGTGAAGTCCACATTGATACCATTGGGCTGCAGGGTTCCCAAGTGAAATATGAGGTGCTGTTCCTGCAACTTTCAGGTGGCATTGTTGTGGCACTGGAGGAGGCCCAGGATGGACATGTCGTCAAAGGAGTGGGAAGCGGGAGTTGAAATGGTTCGTGACTGGGAGGTGCAGTCATTTGTCGCGAACCTAGCGTAGGTGTTCCGCAAAGTGGTCCCCAAGCCTCCGCGTGGTTTCCCCGATGTAGAGGAGGCCACAATGGGAACAGCGGATACAGTATACCACATTAGCAGATGTGCAGGTGAACATCTGTTTGATGTGGAAGGTTTTCTTGGGGCCTGGGATGGGGGTGAGGGGGTAGGTGTGGGGGGCAGGTGTAGCACTTCCTGCCGTTGCAGGGAAAAGTGTCGGAGGTGGTGGGGCTGGTGGGGAGTGTGGAGCGGACAAGGGAGTCACAGAGAGAATGGTCCCTCCGGGAGGCAAATAAGGGTGGGGAGGGAAAAATGGCTTTGGTGATGCGGCCAGGTTGCAGATGGCGGAAGTGCAGCAGGATGATGCGTTGGATCTGGAGTTTGTTGGGGTGGTACGTGAGGACGAGGGGGATTCTGTTTTGGTTGTTATTGCAGGGAGGGGGTGTGAGGGTTGAGTTGCTGGAAATGCGAGACACGCGGTCGAGGGCGTTTTCGACCACCGTGGAGGGGAGTTGCGATCCTTGAAAAACGAGGACATCTGGGATGTCCGGGAATGGAATGCCTCATCTCGGGAGCAGATGCAGCGGAGACGAAGGAATTGGGAATAGTGGATGGCATTTTTGCAGGAAGGTGGATGGGCAGAGGTGTATTCTAAGTAGCTGTGGGAGTCGGTGGGCTTGAAATGGATATTGGTTTCCAGGTGGTTGCCAGAGATGGAAACAGAGAGGTCCAGGAAGAAGAGAGAGGCATCAGAGATGGTCCAGGTGATCTTAAGGTTGGGGTGGAAAGTGTTAGTGAAGCAGATGAACTGTTTGAGCTCCTCATGGGAGCATGAGGTGGCGCCGATACAGTCATCAATGTAACAGAGGAAGAGGTGGGGGATAGGGCCAGTATGGCTTTGGAAGAGGGATTGTTCCACATATCCTACAAAAAGGCAGGGATAGCTTGGGACCATGCAGCCCAGTGGTATCAATGTGGACTTCACAAGCTTCAAAATCTGCCTCCCCCTCACCACCCCCCCCACATCCCATAAACTGTCCAGCTCGTCCCCGCCTCCCTAACCTGTCCATCCTTTCTCCCACCTCAGAACTCCTCCCACCTCAACCCCTACCCCCACCTCCTACCTACCAGCCTCATCGCCGCCTCCTCGACCTGTCCGTCTTCCCTGGACTGACCAACCCCCACCCTAACTCCCCATCTACACTCACCTTTACTGGCTCTATCACCGCATCCTTGACCTGTCTGTCTCCTCTCCACCTATCTGCTCCTTTATCCATCTTCCATCCGCTTCCCCGTCACCCTCTATTTATTTCAGAATCCCCTTCCCCTCCCCCATTTCTGAAGAAGGGTCCAGTCCCAAAACGTCAGCTTTCCTGCTCCTCTGATGATGCTTGGCCTGCTGTATTCATCCTATTCTTTCTGATGTCCCGGCCAATATTTATTCTTCAATTACTGTACAAGAGTATGAATTGCTTGGTCATTTATCTCATTGCTGTTTGAGAGATTGTGCATTGTATGAACAGGCAATGCTGATCCTAAAATTCAATAACGAATAACTTCAAAAAGTACTCCATTAATTATAAAGTGTTTTGGGATGCTGTGAAGTCATAAAAGAAAATCTATAAATCCAACTTTTTTTTCTAACTTGACCAAGGCAGGGACTAAGGGAATGCACAAGGACAAATAGTTCAGCTTTGTGTGTATGGTTTGTCATGGTGGCACAAAAACAGTGGACCAACTGTCTCAGAATGAAGATATTATAACTGCAGCCAGGACAGCAGATATTCACCAACATGGTATCCCGTGCACAGAAATACTGATAGCCGGTTGATGGAATGGTAATTCTTGTGGTTCTGGTACCTCTCTCCATTAAACATATCACATCCACTGAATCACATACCTGCAGACGATAGTTCATTGAATTACTGAGAAACCCACTATCTTCTCCTGCAACTTTGTAGTTAAAGTATAGACTGTGACATCCCTTGTCTTGGTGTATTGGACCTCTGCCACCTCCCTATGCCGTAATTGACAGTTAAGTGGGAAATGTTGGCAATTTTGCCTGTTCCAACTTAGGAAAAAGGTGGAAGTTGAACTGCATAGTCAACTTGTTGGTTTCTGACAGCATTGTCCTTGCCCTACTGTATGGATATAGATACGTCACAGATCAGTGACCACCTCCTGCTGCATCACATGTGACTCAGGTATATCTCTGGCTGACGTGGAAGCAGGCAACATGCTCGCTGAATAACCTTGGTGTGTAGGGCCTCCTCCTTTACACATAGTTTCCCCTCTCTGCAGCCTGGCTTCTCTCTCAATACCATGTTACAGTCTAAACAGAGGATCATTAGGAGAGGGGATTAATTGGACCCAGGAGGCCCAGATTTTCAGAATGAGTCAACCACAGCTGATGTCCCAATCTGCCCTCTCCTAGCTTTTCTGCTGCACATAAATCACGACGACATAAACGCCCTCATAAATATTGTGTGCAGCACAGAACATACAAGTGTGCCTGGCCTTTTCATTTGTTCTGACTTCTATAGCTCCAATGGCAGCAACATTATGCAGCTGAATTTTCTAGGTAGAAATCTAGCTTGTTCCTTAGCAGCCACCAATTAGCACATCCTCCTGAAGTACAAGATCTAGAATCGCTACAGTGCAGAAAGATGCACTTGGCCCATTGAGTCCACACTGACTCTCTGAACAGCATCCCATGCAGTTTCTGGTGACATGAGGCAGATGTGCTAACCACTGAGCCACTGTGCCACCCATGTCATCTGTTGTGATTCAAGTTGGCAAGAACTGGAGGACAGCAAGTGAAATTCCCAAGTTGGATTCTGTCCAAGAACTGGGGTGAATGGGTTTATTTACATTCACTACTTAGCCATGATGAATGGCATTTCACTGTTGTAAATAATGAGATCGAGATTAGGTGCTAGGTTTCATTTCCAAGTATAAGCGTTGCATTTCAGAGAATCAACACAGCAAAACAAGTTTGGCAACAGCAAAATTAATCTGGTTTTACAACATTTGTACCACCTATCACAATTAATTTACCTGAACACATCCACTTTGTGTTAGAAGTAAGTTTTTAACAGGTCTTTCATACAATTATAACAAACGATTAATAAAACATGTATTATTAATTATTTCAGGTTATTCTTTTGATAACCTCTAAACAATAAAATGAAAGTTTTTCAGGTGCTATTAAATCGATATGTTTGCTGCATTATTTGTCTGGAGTTTAATTAAAAGTGAGATGAGATAATAACACTCATTGTTATTGAAGGGTAAATCAAACAACAACTTCCTGAGTCCACAGAGTTAAGTACAGAAATCTAGAAGTTCCTGTCTAACTTGTCTTTTCCACCACAAGCTGTCGTCTGATAGTATCTTTGCAATAGAGTCAAATATTGAAATCCACATTAGGGTGTGAATCTGCTGTACTTAACCACTTAACATATCAGAGAATATGAGGGCTGCTGCATTCAGGTGAAAACGAAGTTTTAATGGTGTGATATGTCTTAATTACTACAAAACTAGCCTCTCTGGCCCTGAAGATACAACTTTAGAGTGCCCACTCAGAAGCTCTGAAACATTTATGGCTAGCTGTAGCGAAAATAAACAACAAGCACCATTTCTTTATCATTGACCAAGAAGCAAGGCCAGTTTTGTAAATGTAATTTGGCCTGAGTCTGCTACAAGCTCCAGATCCCTACATTTGGATCAGATTGCCATTTGTGCTCTCTGCCTGTGTGCAGAGTTGCCAACTCACTCTGAAGGCGTTCCTGGAGGTTTGATCATGTGACATCTGACCACGCTGTCACATTATGGGCAATCACCTAACATGCTGACAATGTAATATTCAATCATGTGACTTCTAACCATGTCACATCTGCAAATGCTCTTGCATTGACCTTTCAAAAATTGGGTCCTCTTACAGTGAGTGTCTTAGCAAATGGTTTCATGCAAGCAATAGTGCAAGAAATTCAGAGAACTAGAAGATTGACAAGAAAGGAAACTAAGGTCAGGGATGAGGAGAAACTAAACCAAAGATTGGGAGAGATTTGCCTAAGAAAAATCACAAATGGAAGAAGATTCCATCAAATGAAGTCACGTCAAGAAGTAAAAGCAAACTAGTAACAGCATAATTCCTCATAATCAACACTAATACTTTATTTATTGATAGTTAATGCGTAACTAGGTGGTAATAGCTTTAATACCACAATATCTTATCTGTAATGTGTAGCTGGTCACCCCAAATACAGCCAAAATCACCCTCAATGCAAAAGTTGTGGTAAGGCTCACAATTCATGCCACTTTTAAAGAGTCCTGTGTCCCTCTCCATCTATCACAGACTGATTTGGACCATCACCCCATGTGAGGATGACAATTCTGAGCTGAAAACCTCAGTCTGAAACAATCTGCACTCACGCTTTACACGCTAAAGCATCCAACACTGACCATCATTGATCACTCACTGGGCGGTGAGCTTGTTGTCCAGAACACATCATCATGGAGTCAACATGAACATTTATAAACTACACCCTGGGCTTGGATTCAATAAAGTAATATTCACACAGAATCATTTAAATTGTAGCACAGTTGGAGACCATTCAACTCTATGGTGCTAGTGTTGGCTCTCTCTTCTATAACCTAATTCCTCAAGCCTTATATATTCCTCCTTTTTAAAAATGTATCCCAATGTTTTTAAATGATGTACCTCAATAGCCACTTGTGATGATTTCATTCCTTGGTTCTATTCAAAGGTCTTCTTTTTCTCTTTCTTTTTTGTTCTTTCATTTGGTATGGTCCATCTCCTTTGGTCCCCATTTGTTCATCAGTGGAATTAATTTGTCCATGTTTATCTAAAGAAAAGTCCTCAGATTTCACTCGCCATTCTAATGGCTGCTCCTCTCGTGACATTTCTCTCACTTATATCGCTATTTTTGTTTCAGGTTCTGCAGAAAAGACTGGTCTCTACATTTGATCTACACAGCTTCAACCTCTTTCCATACCATCTCCCAAACCCAAATCCCTATCTGATTCCTTACTTTACTCAATCTCTGTTCCACCACCTCCTTCCAACCATTCGAATCTCCCTCTCCCTATCAAATCTCCATTTCCACTTTCCTTCCTTACTCAGTTCCCACCGTTTTCACATTCCAACCCTGAATCCTCAGTCTCCCTACACATAAATTTTTCTTCTTTCTCCATGTCCTGAGTGTTTCCCCTATTTCTGACCCCTGCGGACAGTCTACAAGAGGTTCATTGGGTTGATTCTATGCATGATGAGAGGAAGTGAGTAGGTTGAGGCTATACTTATTGGAGTTCAGAAGAATGAGAGAATACTTTATTGAAACATTCTTAGGGATGTTGGAATAGATGTGGAGAGGTTCTTTTGCTTTGTGGGAGAGACATGGACCAGAGAGCATAAACTAAGTAAGGGGTCACCATTTACGATAGAGATGGGGAGGATTTTCTTCTCTCAAAGGGTAGTAAATCTGTAGAATTCTTTACCACAAAGTTTTGTCAAGATTGGGTCATCAAGTGTATTGAAGGGTGAGATAAGCTGATTTATAATCAGTAACAGAATCAAAGCTTATGGGGATAGGGCAAGGACATAGAGTTGAGGATTATCAGATAAACCATTGTCTCACTGAATGATGGACAGACCTGATGGGCTGAATGGTCTATTTCTGCTCCTACATCTTCTGGTTTTATGGTCTATTCTCCAATCTTTCTTTTTCTGCTTTATCCTTAGGGCCGTTTTCCCTCACCAAATCCAAGTGCTTAGAGCTGGGTGGGCAATAAATCTGCTACTGCATCCCAGTTATAAAAATTAAAGATTTGAATGGGTTGAGTATGTGCATCAGAGAGGAGGGGTCTGTGATCTTTAATCTATTTGAAGCTAATGTTCAATTGGTGAATTAGTTCAGATTGTTTCGCTGGGAAATTACCTCTCTTACTGCCACTGCTGTCTGTTGATATTTGATGCTCTACACATATGTTGATGCTCTAGCCCGTCCTGTCTCCTTCCTTCCCCTCCCCCTTCTCGGGTGAACGGGTTCATTTTTACATAGGCAGCCTCTAGATGAATGAGAACTATTGATGTTGATTCCAAATGTACAGCAGAATGTAAATAATCTTATTTACAAAATGTAATAGTTTCACTATTTGGAAGAAAAAGATCAGTAATGTACTATTTACCGATCTAGGTGCATGCTGTTCCGGGGCATACAATTACAAATATCAATAAAATTGTCACTTGATTTTGCAATTGCCTAAAGTTTGAGTCAAATTGTTAAAAGTTAGAGAGTGCAGAAATTTATCTGCACTTACAAAGTAAGACAACATAACCAAATTGAATTTCTAGCTAATTGAGTAAACACTGCATGATAATAAACCATGTCGTCTGTATAATCCCAATTCCGAGACGTTGCATTCAGAACGTTAGTTGATTTTAGCCAAGGTGACATTGCAGTTATAAAATGATTTCAATGTATCTAATGCCAGGGGAAAGGGATGTGAGGGGTGAGCAGGGTTTCTGCTCCTGGCCTATATTTAGAGACCTTGGCAGAAAAATACAAGTATATAGGTGAAAGGTGAGGGCAGGATTTGAATCTACAGCAACCATTCCACAACAGCTTGCTGCTATTCAATATCTCGTGGAAAAATGGTCACTTTGATGAGGTACTACAAAATTTAGAAGTGAAGTCATTCAACCTGATTATATTAAATTCTTTATCACAGAATTACAACACATGACAGGTCTATACCTGTTTTTATGCAGCACTGGAATCTCCTCACAACTAAATTGAGCTTATCACATTAATGTAGCCTATTCCTCTTCCCCAATGTAATCTAGTTTCCCCTTAAATGCATCCATACTTGGTGTTCATTATTCTGTGTGGTGTGAAGTTTCACATTCACACTACACTGCACAAAGATGTTTCTCCTGAATTCCTTACTACATTTCTTAGTATTATACTTAAGGCCCCTAGCTTTGGATTCTCTCTAAGGGTAGAAACATCTTAGAAAGAAAAATCAAGTGAACCCAATAGAAAATGCATCTCTGCCTACTGTCCTCCAACCAGGGGATTCCAGGAGCAACTACAAAAATGAGCAACATTATAACTAGACATAATTTTGGATCTGAACACATCACCAGACCTTGACTGTGACTATATGTAGAGCTGGATGAACACAGTAGGCCAGGCAGCATCAGAGGAGCAGGAAAGCTGACATTTCGGGCCTAGACCCTTCTTCAGAAAGTTCCTACTATCCTTGACTGTGACCAGTTGTGATTTACCAGTGACAGATAACGTGCATGGGTCACCCTCAATCTCACACAGTAATTTATTTCATTTATGAATTATGAATCTGTCACTATTCAGAGAATATGAGGGCTGCTGCATTCAGGTGAAAACGAAGTTTTAATGGTGTGATATGTCTTAATTACTACAAAAATAACCTCTCTGGCCCTGAAAATATAACTTTAGAGTGCCCACTCAGAAGCTCTGAAACATTTATGGCTAGCTGTTCATTATGAACCAGTGACAGATAACGTGCATGGGTCACCCTCAATCTCACACAGTAATTTATTTCATTTATTTCATTTAACCCATTTAAACACTCACTCCCATCCTGTCACTCATACACCATCAGCCACTCACACCCTCATCCACCCTAAGTCTCACCGACTTACCCTCACCCACACTCACCCAGTCACTCACACTCAGCCTCACCAATTTATTTACTCACCCTCTCTACTCACTCACTCACCCTCCCTCACTCAGTTGCTCACTTTCACTCACTACCTCAATCTTTATCACTTCCTTTATGCAGAGGCCACGAGAAAACAGGGGGAAAAGACTGAATAGGAGGAGAAGATGGTCATGACCATAATGGAAGTGTAATCTAGATTAGAATTTCAAGGGATTCTTCCAGACCAGCTCAGAGAAGCTTGGACTAGGTTATTGAAGGCTATAAATGCAGTGCAAATCAAGTAAGCTGCTTTGTCCGAGATAGTGTCAAGCTGCTTAACTGTTGTTGGAATTACACTCATCCAGGCAAGTGGGGAATATACCGACATATTTTTGACATTTGCCTTGTCGATGATGGACAAGCTTTGGGGAGTCAGGAAGTGAGTTAATTGCTGTGAGTCTCTTAGCTTCTGACCTGCTCTAGAAGCTACATTATTTATATGGCTAGTCCAGTTCAATTTCTGGTCAATGGTAACCCCTAGGATGTTGACAATGAGGGATTTAGTGATGGTGATGCCGCTGAATGTCAATGGCAAGGCTTAAATTCTCTCTTATCATTGCCCAGCACTTGTGAGGTGCAATATTACTTGCCACTTGTCAGCCCAAACCTGAATGTTAACCAGGTCTTGCTGTATTTGGACATGGACTGCATCAGTAACTGATGAATGAACAGTTACTCAGTTTGTTTTACTTTCAGCCTCATTGTACATTCTTGCTGTGATCAGAAAAACTCATCACCTGTGTTTTCAAAAAAAAACTTCCAGTGAAATTCTAAATGCATTTGCATAGCCCTTTTCCTGACCACCTGTGTTCTCAAGCACTTTTACACATAGTGATGTATTTTCTTGAAGTGTAGTGACTGTGGTAATGTAGCATCCAATGTGCGCATAGCAAAGATCGCACAAACAGCAATGTGATGATGACCAGGTAATCTGTTTTTATTACGTTGATTGAGGCAGACAGTGGGAATAAGCTCCCTGCTTCCTCTACATTGGAGACAGCAGGCTCAGACTGGGTAATAAAACAAAGAACGACAGATGCTGAAGATCAAAAAACAAAACAGAAATTGCTGGAGAAACTCAGCAGGTCTGGCAACATCTGTGGAGAGAAAAGAGAGTTTCGAGCTCAGTGACCCTTCTTCTGAACAGACTGGGTGATTGCTTTGGGGAACACCTCTTTATAGTCCGTAAATGTGACCCTGAGCATCTTGTCAGACAGTCACACAGCATGGAAACAGACCCTTCGGTCCAACCAGTCCACATGTTGAACATAATCCCAGACTAAACTAGTCCTACCTGCCTGCTCCTGGCCCATATCCCTCCGAAAGTTTCCTATCCATGCATATATCCAAGTGTCTTTTAAATTTTGTAACTATGCCCACATCCACCAATTCCTCAGGAAATTCATTTCACACATGAACCACCCTCTGTGTAAAAAATTTGCCCTTTAAGTCTTTTTCAGATCTCTCTCCTCTCACCTTATAAATGTACCCCCTTGTCTTGAAATCTCCCATCCTAGAGAAAAGACACCTATCATTAACCCTATCTATACCCTTCATGATTTTATAAACCTCTATAAGATCATCTCTCAAACTCCTAAGCTCCAGTTAATAAATAGTCCCTGCCTTTCCAGCCTTTCTTTATAACCCTACCATACCTGGCAACATCCTGCTAGTGTCCTCCTCACTTGTCAGAATGAAAGAAAGCCAGTGTTCCAATGAAACACAATGCTAACTTGAGAGGAAACATCTGATCTTTCAATTCTGTATTCTACAGCTGTCTGGACATTGATTGCAACAATTTCCTATCACGACCTTTGCCTTCTTTTCCATTCTCATTTTTTGTTGGTTTGGTTTTCTGTCTTGGATCCTTCATTTTGCTCAATGAAAATATTCAAGCATCATTTAGACATACTTTTTGTTCTTCATTTTATCCATTTCCACAAAACCTTTGTTATTTAATCTCTCTGGCCCTCCACCCCCATCACATACCTTCCCTCCCATCACATACCTTCCCTTTTGCTCTTCCACTGCCCTCTCCTCTCTTTCACTTGCTCAAACCTATTACATTTCTATTTTCCCATATTGGCCTGATTCTTTCCACAGCCTCATCAGCTGAATATATCCAGCGTTTCCTGCTTTTATTTCAGATTTACCAGCACTTGCAACATTTTATTTTAGTCAAGACCTACATCATTCTAACTCAGAACGAGGGTTATTCGTAGACAGAGCAAATTGGGCTAGATCCGTTGGTTATTGATCTGCAAGCACCCCATGATGTAAATTTAGGAGACGTGTTACCAACTTAAGCGTGAGATTGAGAAGTTGGTTTAAAGTTATCTGCCTGTCTAAAATCGACAGCTGCTTCAGGTGTCAGATTCAGAGTCATTTTTGGCTGAATGAAAGATTTCTGCTCGCACACAGGACTTGGGAATTCAGTGTGAGAAGGGGGCTGGGCAATTCCCGCTGTCGTTGGCGTGGACGGGACGTGATCAAACTGCATATTTGCTTTGGAGTTCCAGGACAGTACGTGCGAGGCGGGCGTGCAGAACGTGGCGTCGCTGGGAGATGGATAAAAAGGGACGGCGTGGCTGCGAGTCACCCACACCACACTCTGATACAGTGCGGGAGTGGAATCGATGAGCTCAATCAAAGTCGACCAGCTCGTGGAATACTGCATCTTTCACTCAACTAATACAAGGAAAATAATCCAGGTAAGAAAATCATTATTTCAAAGAGGTTGAAAGACAGACAGATACATGGTTAAGTATTTTTTTTTACTTACTCATCAGATACATTATTAGACTGGGTTCTTTTGCAAATGATACAAAAGCTCTATAATGTATATGCCCAATTACTTAAAATTAGCGACATGTAGTCAACTGTTAACGATAACTGCCGTAAATAAATTGGAATTGTTTTGTTGCTCAACCACCTATATTTTAAATTTTAGGCAGGAACAGATATGGAAACCATGAACGAGTTGATACCCTTCGCCAAGGAAATGCTGAGCCAAAAACCCAACAGGAAGATGGTGAAACTTTACGTGGTGGGCTCGGTGCTGGCTTTCTTTGGGGTGGTCATAGGACTGGTGGAGACCGTCTGCTCCCCGTTTGTGTCCGGGGAGGACGAGGAGCAGCCGCTGGATGGCGCAATTCCCAGAAAGCTGAGCAAAGAGGAGAAGAAACTGCAAGCAGAACAAAGGCAGCTATTGAGGAATGGATCGTACCGGAAACATGCCTCCTGAAGCCTGAGGCATATGAGGGACTGGGCTGCAGTGCAGCCTTCAGTGACTGAGACTCGTGATTTACTGCAAACTCAAACCGAGGGAGTTTCGGTAATGAGCTCGCAGATGCAGCAATTTGCTGCTGTGCAGCAGTGTTTATGCGTTTATATTATTCTGGTATCTGTGAATAGTTTTTTAATATATATATATAAATATATACTGTTGTGCAGTATTTCATTTATGTGCACTTCTGCATTCAATAAACTGAATTTTTAACCAAATATAACAAATGGTCTGTCTAATTGCTGGAAGTATGGGTTTCTAAGTTTGTTCGGGGAAAAAGTTGTGCAACAAATACCTGTAGCGATAGAATAACCTAAAATTTGGTGTAGAAAGAGAGTTACTAGAGCCTTATTTGATGCCAGCTTACCATGCTGCTCAGCTGTACTTTTTCTACTCTTTCCCAGAACCTTTTAATAAAGTAATTTAAATTAGTAAAAGAAATTGCGTGTAAGAGCTGCAAGTTACAATGTCTGTATGCCAATGAAAAGAAAGAAAGGCATATTTATGAGGAGTTACTCTGCTGTACTTTATCAGAGGCAGTTTTGAAACAACCCCAATTTCTTACCATAATCTCCATTGAAAGTCACCACATTTTTTAGAATCATGTTTATTATAAGGACATTTAAAACTATGACAAGAACTTTTATTCATATAGGATCTTTCACAACTATCTTTGCAGTAAGGGGGCTGGTTAGCTCAGTTGGCTGGACAGCTAGTTTGTGACAGAGCCAGTGGCTTCAATTCTCACACCAGCTGAGGTTATTGTGGGGGGAAAAAAACTCTCCCCTTGCCTGAGATGTGGTGAGCCTCAGGTTAAAACAGCACTAAGATAGCAAGAACTTCAGATGCTGGAGGCAGAGATAACAAAGTGTGGAGCCAGAGGAACACAGCAGGCCAGGCTGAGGAAGGATCCTGACCTGAAACATTAGCTTTCCTGGTCCCCTGATGCTGGCTGGCCTGCTGTGTTCCTCCAGTTCCACGCTGTGTTCCTCCAGTTCCACACTGTGTTATCTCTAAAACAGCACTAGTTGTCTTTTTAACAAGCATGGGGCTGGATGAACACAGCAGGTCAAGCAGCATCATAGGAGCAGGAAAACTTGACGTTTCGGGCCTAAACCCTTCATCAGAAAATCTGAAGGGTTTCTTCAGAAAATCTGAAGAATCTCGGATTCTCCAGCATCTGCAGTACCTTTTACCTCTAGTTGTCTTTTTAATGAGAGAGCAGCCCAAAGGTTCACTAGGACTATGGTGACTTAAACTTTAAAAGTATTCTCACTGCTGAAGGGCACACTGTAGCTAACTTACACACCAGCCTCGCAAATAGCAATGTTGTAATAACCTTATAGAGGTTTATAAAATCAATAGGGGCATAGATAGGGTAAATAGGCAAGGTCCCTTCCCTGGGGGTGGAGGCAGTCTAAAACTAGAGGGCATTGGATTGATGTAAGTGACGTAAAGCATAACTTTTTCACACAGAGGGTGGTGTGTGTATGAAATGAGCTGCCAGAAGAAGTGGTGGAGGCTGGTATGATTACAACATTTAAAAGGCATCTGGATAGGTATATAAATAGAGGGATATGGGCCAAATACTGGCAAAAGGGACTAGATTAATTTAGGATATCTGGTCAGCATGGACAAGTTGGACAGAAGGGTCTGTTTCTGTGCTGTATATCTCTCTGACTAGATAATCTGCTCAGATGTTGGTTGAGGCATTAATATTGGCGAGGGCACTGGGAAGTACTTCCCAGTTTTTCAAAGTACGGTTCTGGTAACGTTCACAAAGATCTAAGAGGCAGTCAGGACTTCAGATTCAAATTTCCTCTGAAAGATGAATAAATCACCTCAACACTGAATCTTTAATGCACACAACTTCTCAAACATGCTATGCACAAAGAGGGAAAAGATAAAACCAAATGCATGATGTGAGAGATGATGTAACTGAAAACCTTATGAAATAGATGGGCTTTGAGAATATATCAACAGTTAAAGAAATGAGAAGGGTTTATGGTGGGATTTTCTGAAAGCTCTACTAACATTCCCCTAAAAGGTATGAGTTGAAGGAATGGAATTTCCAGGACAGACCAGCTCAATTGCTCAATAAAGTGGGGTCAATAAAAAATGAAACAAGGATTTGAAACTGTATTCTGAGAGGGTGTAGGGGAAGCTTAGTCTGCAAGTCCTGGAAGAACATGACCTAGGACGGCACAGAATGCCATTCAGTTTTGAAGTTTTTATCGCCATAGTATGAAAGCTCTATATTTTCACCACTCCAAAAAATATTCCACCCAGGTACTTAGAATGTGCACAGTGTGTCCATTTGAGAGCACTCGTTCAGATATGTTTAAGCAAGCAGGGACATTTGTGCATGATATAACTATTGTAGAAGCGCAAAGAAAGAATCTGGCTCTTCATAGCTAGCTTTGCATTTGTACAGTTAGCTACACCTAATACTTACAAAGAGTTGCCCTCTTTAGAATTGTGGGATCCATAACATAACAATCCAGGTAACAGGCTGGTGGAGTTGGGCAATACGTTAAATGGCAACATAGTGTCAGCAGTTTAGAGCATCTGGGAGCTTTTGAAGAAGCTTTGATGTTTCTGAAGAATCTGTCAAGCTGTCTCCTACTTACCTGTATAATGTCAAGTACATGAACAGTGTAAACTTGCTAGAATGTTTCCTTTCAGTGTGTTACACCTTGACTGAGGGATAAAAGCAACAACTTACATTTGTATTGAACAATTGAAGCAGTAAATGTTTTATAGCAGCATTACCAAACATCATTTGACTCTGAGCAACATATTAAGACAATTGTACAAAAGTTTAGTTTAAGGAGGTTTTAAAGATTATCCTGAAGGAGGGTAGAGCAGTAAAGAGACAGCAAGGAACTTCAGATCCTAGAGCCCAGGCTGATGCAAGTACTGTTACCAATGTTGTTGTGTTTCAAATAGCGGATTCTCAAGAAACTAGAATTGTAACATTTGAAGAGAAGTTACAGAGATAAGAATGGCAGAGATCATGGAGGGATTTGAAGACTAAGCGACTTGAATATAAAAACATGGTGTATTGCTTGATTGGGAACTAATGTAGAGCAGTGAGCACTGGGTGAATGGGAGTTGATATAATTTAGGATCTAGCAGCAGAATTTTAAATGAGTTCAAGAATATGGAGGCTGGAAAATGGGAGGCAACCAATATTAGTGCAGTGAAACAGTTTCATGCAATGCAGTGTGTCAGTGAAAACTGTGCTACTCTAAAAGCATTATGTTGCATATTTATTGCGAATATATAACTGTCACATATCTTCATGGTGGTGTCTAAAATAATCTTCAAGTATTTATTTAATGACACCAAATGGCCAAAATGAGCATAAGCACTGCATATGAATAAAAATTGCATATTCTAATCAACTTCTAGTGGAGGAAATTAAAGTATTATTTAAAAAGAGATTTTTAAGATGTCTGAAACAACCAGGGCAAGCAGACTAGTTAATGATAAATTGCACAGTAATGTTGGCATGAAGAATATATTTGATTTTCTGTTCATTACCCTGTCCATAGGTCAGTTTTCAGACAGGAAACCTTTTCTTATCTGTCTCAATCAGTGTTTATCAGAAAAATGTCATACAAAAACCATGGAATTTGGTCCCAGAGCTGTGTAATTTCCCCTGTAACATTTCCATGTTCTTGCATCAGTTTGAATGCTGAGTGTGCTGTTAATTTCACAATCCTTCAATCAGAATGGTGAAAGGGATACACTGCTCCTTCCCATGGTCATGTAGATCACAGAATGCTTTTGTTGTGCTCTTATCCACTTGTACTTTCAAAAACCACAAAAAATAGTTGAAAACATAATTCTCATTGTTCGCTGTCCCTCGATTTGATGATGATGTCTACTCAGGTTGTGAGTTTTGGGTCTTCATATTTTAAAAATATTATTTTATTCATGTCATTTTCAACCTGCCGCACTTTGGGCACATTGAGGAATTGGCGAGGTGATAGCCTAATGGTGTTATCGCTCGACTCTTCATCCATAATCTCAGTTAAAGTTCTGGGGTCCCAAGTTTCAATCCCAGATTGGGGGAGTAGGGATTTGAATTCTATAAAAATCTGGATTTAAGAGTTTAATGACAACAATGAAGCTATTGTCAATTACTGGGGAGAAAACCCATCTGACTCACTAATGCCCTTCAAGGAACGAAATCTGCCATCTCGTCTGGTTGGCCTACTTATGGCTCCAAACCAAAGCAATGTGATCGACGCTTAACTGGCCTCTGAAATGGTTTAACAAGCCACTCAGTTCAAGAGGAGCTAGGTGTGGGACAATAAATACTGGCCAGCTTGCAACACCCATGTCCCACAAATAAATAAAAAATAAGCATGGGGCATATATCCCGAAAGATAACACAACCTGGAGAGCAGAATTTGCTTTCTTTCCTTTGTTCTCTGCCTCTTCATTAAGATGTTTGGTCTCAGAGCTTGTTGCAGCTTGATGAACAAGTTTTTATTGAACAATTATTTGGAGTGACTGGTAGCAAGCTCCTCCCAATCATTAATGTCAATGCTGCTGCACTTCAAGGAGAGCTTTAGAGTGTCTTTGTAGTATCTTCTCCGGCCTTGATTGGAACACTAGTCATTTGGGAGTTGTGAAAATGGGGCCTGACAGGGGAGATACTTCCCAGCGATGATGACACAATGTCGCATCCATTGTAATTAACTTTGTTTTGCCTGATGCTTGTAAAGATGGCTTCAAGAAGGACACCAACATTTCTTCTATGGTCATCCCAGAGGTGCAACAAAGGCATTCTGGTGGAATTTATCTAGTGCTCTTATTCCCCTTCAGGTGGAGACTAGAACGTTATCTTTAAATAGTCACCTCCAGTCAGTCATTCCTACCTCAGAGTCAGAAACATAAGAACTGGGAGCAGGGGTAGGCCATCTGGCCCCTTAAGCCTGCCCCACCATTTAATAAGATCATGGCTGATCTTTGAGACTCAGCTCCACTTACCCCCAACTCACCATACCCTTAATTCCTTTACTGTTCAAAAATTTATCTAGCCTTGCCTTAAAAACATTCAGTGAGGTAGCTTCAACCACTTCACTGGGCAGGGAATTCCACAGATTCACAATCCTTTGGGTGAAGAAGTTCCTCCTGACCTCAGTCCTACATCTGCTTCCCTTTATTTTGAGGTGATGCCCTCTAGTCCTAGTTTCACCTGCTAGCAGAAACAACCTCCCTGCCTCCACTTTATCTATTCCGTTCATAATCTTATATGTTTCTATAAGATCTCCCCTCATTCTTCTGAATTCCAATGAGTATAAGCCAAGTCTACTCAGTCTCTCCTCATAATCCAACCCTCTCAACTCTGGAATCAACCGAGTGAATCTCCTCTGCACCCCCTCCGGTGCTAGTATATCTCTTCTCAAGTTGCTTTAGGCCTCACTTCAGTGAACCCTTGTTCAGTCTATTGAGTCGGTATGCAGGGACGTCAATAGTTTTCCCCACCCCTTACACTGGAAAGTTGGGCTCTTTAGCCATATTCCAACCATTCGCATAAAAGATATTCCAATGATCTAAATGTGAATAGTCATAGGAAAATGCATTAGGTACTTGTTCCTAGTATGTCTGAAGACTCTCATGTGTGTACCTTGGGCAAGGACTTTTAGTCCTCAATGGAGTGAGCACAGAAGATGGGTGAGCACAAAATTTCATGTTGGCCAGCATGCCAGTTTTCTGACACCATCTCATCCTTGGGTGATTTTTGTGCAGCTAGTGTGGGTCAGGGGTTGTTAACAAGTCTACATGCCCATAAATGACATGTAACCAATTGAGTTTGCTAGAGGTCTCTTTTCAGACACCTGTTATGATTTTCTAGCTGACCTCAGTGTCTGTGGGGGAATTGGAAAATAATGTACATGCCTGAAGGTGGTAAGAGCCAGGACTCCAAGTTTGTCTTTAGTCGCAGTCACAGGTCAACCTGTGGATGCTGTTCCCCTTTTACAATGGTGGCCTGTCAGCTAAGGGCATTTCTTAAATATTAAAATGTAGGAAGAGGTCACCTCCATGATAGGGTGCCCACTCTTACTTCAGGCATCCTGCTGTAATTAGACAACCTTCTTGACCCTCCAGCTTTGAGTCAGTCCACCATCCTTAAGCATACAGGGATTCTGCCCACTGGCTACTTATTGGCCGATTTCAAGGACACATATTCCAGTGCTCACTCAATTGAATTATTTTCGATTTTTCAGTCAGCCCTGAACTATTGCATCTGTAGCTACAGAATACAGTTCAGCTAGTGACCAGCAGAGTAATGTTTAATTTACTGAATGGCAGAGCCTGATCTTGCTTGTTTCAGAGATTCCCTCTTCAATGTCGTCAGAGAAGTGCCTTCTTATAATCTCTAATGTTTGAAAATCCTAACCATTTCTCCTTCTTATGAAGTGCTGTTCATTCTCCCATGGCTGTATATAAGCCACCGGGATGATTTGGTTCTGTGACACGTCCTTAAGTAACATACTGAACATCTATGTATAACCATCTCTCTTTCGAAGACAGGTTGGTTACTTTGCCATTTCGTTGGGATGCCATGTATTATGAGTTTATATAAAAGACACAGTCAGGGGTGCAAAGTAAATTAGAGAGGTTTACACCTTCATGTGAAAATTGATTTTTTGATTGGCCAAATCTTCCAATTTGGGTCAGAAAGCCTTACTTCCGATCCCGATCAGTCAAAAAATTAGCTACTTACTTTCCTATGATTGCAACATTTCACATTCATACATTATAACATGCTAACTTGGAACTGTTTAAGACAAATCTTGGAAATGTGTTCACGGCGAATGAAAATAGTTTAAGTCACCAGAGCCTAGATTTGATTTCATGGATGAGCTGCTGGTAATTTGGCACAACACTCACTGCCGTGTATTTTAATTGGGAAACCATATTTTGGTCTGAATTCACCACGAAATTCAAAATACAACTGATTTATGATATTCACCACAATCACTATTACTGGAAATTCTGGGCCTACAGTTCTCTCAGTAAGAGTTACAGTTAAATAACTCCGTACCACAGAGAATGAAGATCGGATTTCTGTGACAAAGAAGTAGAACATTGTGCTTCACTTCCTGATGAGGCAAATACATCGCTGAGTCTGTAAAACATAATGGCTTTTTATCATGTGATGATATTTTCTGACTTCACATCTGGGTTTTTTGCCCAAATGTATGTTTAAAAGTAAGTCATCAGCATTAATGTATTTGTAGTTATGACAGTTCATAATCTGTATTTCATAACAATGGTCTTGTATTTCAGTTTTATAATGCTGGATGCATATTTCACCCAAATATTATTTTTCTAATGCATCATTTTTCATTGAAGAAAAATCAGAATTGATTTTGTTTCAGTGAACTGGGAGAGGAATTAGATTGCTAAATATCATTTTATATGTTTGGGGCTTTCAGTTAAAATTGCTTTAAATGTTGCTACATACCTTATTTTTAGATATTGAGAGATATTTTATTCTTAGCATTTCTGAGATATTCTTAAATGTTCTTCAATATATTTGGATAGTTATAAACAACATCAAACTGGATTCTATTAGATACGGCATTACAATTTTTGAAAGTTTTTGAAAATGTATTACTTTTAAATTCCTGTTAATAAAAGTTGTAAAATTAAAAAATGTTGGCAATGCCAATTTTTGAAATTTTTTTTTGCTTTCTGTATTTTGTTTTATCTCTATCCCTTAATTTCATTGGTATTTTAGCCATTTCAGGATCTCAATTTAGCTTTCTGTACATGAATTATTTTGCTGGGATGAGCATTGAATGAAGTGAATGAAAGGTTCCACTTAGCCACAGAGTTATCAAAGTAGCACTTGTCACCATCTTTTAATGCATTTGTCAGATGTGGGCATTGCCGGCTAGACCAGTGTATTGCCCATCTCTAATTGCCCTGTAGAAGGTGGTGGTAAGCTGCTTCCTTGAACCACTTTAGTTCTTGGTATATAGGGACACTCACACTTCTGCTAGAGAGAGTGTTCCAGGACTTTGACCCAGCAACTTTCTTGTTGGAGATAGTCATTGCCTGATACTCATGTGGTGCCAATGTTACTTGCTACTTATCAGGCCAAGCTGGATGCTGTCTGGGTCTTGCTGCTTCTCAACACATACTACTTCAATATTTGGGGAATCATGAATGGTGCTGAACATTGTACAATCAGCAACCATCCCCAATTTGACCTTATGTTAGAGGAAAGGTCATCGATGAAGTAGTCGAACATGGTTGGGCCCCGGAGACTACCCCAAGGAACTCTCGTAGAGAAGTCTTGGAGCCGAGATGACTGACTTCCAACAATCACAACCATCTTCCGATGTTCTAGGAATGGCTCCAACCAGCAGTGACCTTTTCCCCAGCTCCCACTTACTCCAGTTTTGCTAGGGGTCCTCGATGTCATGGTCAGTCAAAAGGTGCTTTGAAATCCAGGAAGTCACTCTCACCTCACCTTTGGAGTTCAGCTCTGTTGTCCATGCTTGAAGCAGGTTTGTAATGTTGTGTGGAACCAAGTGGTCCTGGCAGAACCCCAAACTGAGTGACACAGTGGGTTAACCCTTTGCAATTGCTGCCATTAGCCCCATCAACAACTCTTCTGTCACTTTGCTGATGATTGGGAGCAAACTGATAGGATGGCCATGTTGGATTTGGCATGCATTTTCTGCACATGTTGCTAGGTAAATGCCAGTGTTGTAGCTACACTTGAACTGCTTGGCTGGGATTTGAGGGACGGGGGGTTCACAGCAAGTTCTGGAGCTCAATTCTTCAGCACAATTGCCAGGATGTTGGCAGGGTCCATGGCTTTTACAGTACCCAATGCAATCTGCAGTCCCTAGCTGGTTGCATCACTTGGAATGAATCAAATTGTTTGAAGATTGGCATCTGTGTGGCCTGAGACCTCAGGAAGAAGATGAGATGGATGACGACTTGTACTTCTAGCCAAAGATGGATGCAGATAGTTCAGCCTGTTGCAACAATGACTGACACTGAACACAGGTACACATTTACAAGCATTAAATGTACTTTCTGCTATTGCAATGAGAAAGTGAAAAGTTGTGGGCAACAGAGGTGATTTTTCCATCTGAATCATTACACTGCTGGTCATGACCCCATTGCACAGACCTTTACTGTTTATACAACACTCTGTACTTCAGCCAGGTTGCAATGATTTACATTACTTTACTCAGTAATTATCAAGGGCAACCAGGATCACTCAAGGACAATGAGTGAGGAATAACGTAACAATATCCAATTGCCAGTGATAGCCAGCTATTAAAAGCATACTGCTTATAATAATTAATTTGTATGTTAATCAAACTGGAACAGAGTATTGTATTTAACCAATGAGTTCATCGCGCTGAAAAAAAAAACATGGACCTCAGAAATGTGGATGTCAAACTGAAGCTGATGATGTTTCCGTGAATTGCTTTGGGATGCTTTATTATGTTGAATATGTTATATGAATGGAAGTTGAAGAACCAGCAGGTTAAAAAAAAGAGAATTTCCTTCAAAATGTGTTGTTTTGTGAGCTTAGTTACATTTGAAAGAAGCTAGCAGTCTGTATTCAGGACTGTCAGAAGGACTGTATTGGAAGTGGATTCTAAATCTTTGGGTTCACTACTGTTCCTAAACATTTATGCCTTTATAAAAATGTGTATTTCATTCAGAAAAGAACTGATAATTTGGAGCAGCTTCAATGAACTCAGCTTCTTTATCCCTCATTCTTCTCACATTGTTTATCACACATGCCCCTTCGGAGAATTTGATACATTCTGATCTTTTTAATCATCTAAACAGTAGCTAACTGTAGGCTGTAAAGCATTTAGTCAGATCTGTGCCACTCAATACACAAAGAAATATTACTATCAGTTCCCTATTTGCACCAGAAGTACATCTTTTCAGTATCGGATAATAATGCCACTTCTAGTAAATAAGACCTTAGCAATACACAGAGTAATCCTTTATAAGCATAATTCCTGCAATGTAGAGATTGGTTCAGAATCTTCTCTGTATTTTCAATGGAGGTTAAGGTACCAATGGTGGCAACTTAAATTGCACCCTGGGGTAAATTTAGGATGGCCAGTAAATGCTGGCCCAGTCAGCCATGCCAATATCCTGATGAACAAATAGAAAAATAATCATCACATTGTTAAGGAGCATTTGACCTGAAATTTTGGAGGAAATTTTCATAGTTAACTCAAAACCTGTCAGCTCCCTGAATAGATTGAATTATGCAAATCTTCTACTTGTTAAAACCCTCAGGGCTACTTTAGCACAATTATGCATTATTATAGAGTGCATCAGCCGTTTGGACTTATATGATTCTTGCAATCAATTAACAAATGCCCTTAAAAAACAGCCTAACAGGTCTCCTGCTGTTTCAGAAAAGTGTATGTGAGGAGTTGAAGAGGGAATCACCTTCATTTACTGGAAGCCAGTTGCTGAAGTTCATGAACACGTTCCTTAAATCACTGCACCTTTCGTGGAAGATGTCAACTGTGCTTCTAATGCCTGCTGTTCTGGCATTGTGCCTATTGTCATGATTGAGACCTAAGTGGGCACATTGGTGCCAATCTAGAAGGTGCAGTGGGGGCCATCATGAAACTTTTGCCACGAACGGAGGGCTTGAGAGATAAAAATAGACTGGGACTTTTTTCACTGTCACAAGGAGGTTGAGAGGTGACCTTATAGAGGTTTATAAAGTCATGAGTGGCATAGATAAGGTGAATGACAAGTGTCCTTTCCCCTGGGGGGGGGGGAAGTTCAATACTAGGGGGCATATTTTTAAGGTGAGGGAAGAAAAATTTAAAAAGGACAAGACAAGCAACTTTTTTATACGGAGAGTGGTTTCTATGTGGAATGAACTTCCAGAGAAAGTGGTGGATGCAGGTACAATTACAGCATTTAAAAATCCTTTGGATAAGTTCATGAATAGGAAAGCTTTGGAGGGGTATGGGCCAAGCGCAGGCTGGTGGAACTAGTTTAGCTTGGGAACATGGTCGGTGTGGACTGGTTCGACAGAAGGGTCCGTTTCTGTGCTGTAGGAATCTACAAATCTATGACTGGAATTTGAGACATTATCACAACAATGACACAGGATAACTATTACCGTATAATCTAACTAAGAAATGGATGAAGCCATTGTCATATGCAAATGATTGAGAGAATAGATATTTACTCCTATGATGGAAAAAGAGAAACATTTTACATACAGATCAGCTTCAGAGCGAAGGGATATGTCATCTTGTCAGGATTCATGCTTTTGGTGTGGAAATAACATTGGAGCTGAGTAAATGTCTCTAGAACAGACTTGAAGTATCAAAAGGACATTAAATCCAGACCATTCGGCAGGATGGCCTCAAAAAATGAGTTTATCATATTTCGATCAGGGTCATGAAAAGAATAAGAGCAAATGGTTTGGCATTGCAGTCAAGAAAGAGGGTCGGGCACTGTCAGCCTGGCCAATGGACCTACAGTTCTCACCACAAGGATGACTACACAAACCATTGTATGGTATCAGCCAAAACCAAGGGATATTGTGGTTGATAGTTTAAGATAATTAAGAGTAACAATCATATCCAGAAGATTTAGTTCTGAATGATGTAAGTTTGGAGAAGAAATGTTGAGTTTTTCCTGTAGTTTTTCATAAAGCCTTTTGTCACGATTTTCATGGCGACTTTGTGAGGTTTTGGGGGATGGCGGTTAAGTCATAGAGTGAGTCAAGTTGAAGCAATTGAAGTGCTGTGCCATTTAAGCCAGCTTATAGGTTTTTTATTAGGATTGTAGGGCTTTATTTATAAGCAACAAATTTGTGCTTGAACCAAATCCTATGTCTGCAATTTTGTTCTCTACAAAGTCCATTTGTAGTGGGGGAGCAGGAATGGGAGCTGCTTAAACATTACACTGCCCTAACCATCAGTGGGAACTGGCCCTTTTTTTTGCATTTAAACAGAAGCTTGAGGATACCTATTCATTGGTATATTGCCTATGGCAATATTTTAATGATTCAGATGCCCCTTGTCAAACAATAAGCTCTCTTTTTCTCATGCAATGTAAGTCGTTGTTGCCTTTCAAATATGGTATTCTTGCATCTGTCCTCTTGAGTCCAAGATGAAATGCTTCAACTGTGTTGTTTTTTTTTCAGGAATACCTAATTTGTAAATGTAACCCTGAAACCTAGAGAGAAAAAAAAACCAATATCATATCTCAATGACACCACATTTATCAGGGCACTTTCATTGTGTTCAAGGCTGGAAGGTTGCAAGCTGTCAATTTCCGGATCTTTAAGACGACTCACTTTTCCCCTCCATTTCCCTGCTAAAGTAATGTGGGATATTTTCCCATCAGTGCATGCCCAGCAACTAAGACAAGCCCATCAACTTGGCAGCAGGTTCCAATCAATTTTCAGCTCTATTACTTCAGTGGCAGTTTTAAATGTAATGAGATTTACAGGGGAGGTTTCACTCTCACCTAAAAAAACAAGCTTTTTCAAAGTAGTTGCTAAAACCTCTTTAAAGTCCCTTTCAAACAATCTCAAAAATAATTACAGATTCCACAGACATTTAAAGAAGTTGCACATTTTCTTTACTATATTGCTTCTGGGTCAAAGGTTGTCACAACATGGAGAAGTTTTCCTTTGTGGGGAGTTTAGAACCAGAAGGCATGATCTCAGAATAAGGGACCACTCATTTAAGATAGAGATAAGATGGATTTTTTTCTCTTATGAGGGTAGGGAACCTGTGGAACAAAAACAAAGTTGCTGGAAAAGCTCAGCAGGTCTGGCAGCATCTGTGGAGTAGAAAACAGAGTTAACGTTTCAGGTCCGGTGACCCTTCCTTCACTGGACCCCAAAGGTTAACTCTGTTTTCTCCTTCACAGATGCTGCCAGACCTGCTGAGCTGTTCCAGCAACTTTGTTTTTGTTCCTGATTTACAGCTTCCGCAGTTCTTTTGGTTCTTATTTAGGGAATCTGTGGAATTCTTTACTGCAGAGGGCTGTTGAGGCTGGGTCATTAAGCATATTCAAGGCTAAAATAGGCAAACTTTTAATCAGTCAATGGTTATGGGGAAAAAGCATGAAAATGGAGGCGAGGATTGTCAGATCAGCCATGATCTCATTGAATGGTGGAACAGACGTGATCGGCTGATTGGCCTACTTCTGCTCCTACATTTTATGGTCTTATGTCCAGGCTGAACACAGCCCTGAGGATGATCACTCTACTGCCTTGAATCCATCAAGGGTGGTCTGCAAAAGGGATACGTGCATATGAAGCTTTCAGCAATGGATGAGCAACATAAAGTAATCATAGGAAATAACATTATGATTTAATTTACTAAGTTCATTTTTGTTTCCTTTATAATTCTGGTGTTTTCAAGTGTTCTCAGCTAAGAAGGTTTACTTTTGTAAAATCATGCATTGAATGACTCTGGGACTAGCTTGTGTCTCCAAATGTTTCTCAAGTAGTGTTAAGACCACCCGGAAGCCGGTTTGCATTGCGTTAAATTAGGAAAGCATGTTGTTAGCACCACCTTATGGTCACTATGCTGTATTACATGCTGTATTTCCATAGCAAATTAGTCATTCTTTTATTAAAAAAACCGAAAGAACTGCGGATGCTGTAAATCAGGAATAAAAACAGAAGTTGCTGGAAAAAGTCAGCAGGTCTGGCAGCATCTGTGAAGAAAAAAATCAGAGTTAATGTTTCTGGTCTGGTGACCCTTCCTCAGAACTCAGTCATTCTTTAATACCTGGAGACAGAAAGGACTGCAGATGTCGGAAGATAGAGTCTAAAAATGTGGAGTTGGAAAAGCACAGCAGGTCAGACAGCATCCAATGAGCGGGAAAGTCCAAATTTTGGGTTGGGACCTTAATCAGGTTTACTGGGGTGGGGAAGCCCAGAAAAATTAATAGAGCGGTCAGAGTGGGGTTGGGGAAGGGTAGGTGAGATGCAGATAGGTGGATGCAGGTAGGGGGGTTATTGTGGTTGGCCAGTGGATGGACGTGTCAGCAGGGGAGTGGTAGGAGGAGTTAAAGTAGATGGCAACCGGCAGCTTGGGGTGTTAGCCTCCTCCACTGTCAGAGTGAGGCCAGATGCAAACTGGAGGAACAATATCTCAGATTTTGCCTTGGGAGCTCACAGCCCAATAGCCTGAATGTTCAGAGATAGTTGGAACTGCAGATGCTGGAGAATCTGAGATAACAAGGTGAAGAAGGATCTAGGCCCGAAATATCAGCCTTCCTGCTCCTCTGATGCTGCTTGGCCTGCTGTGTTCATCCAGCTCTACACCTTGTTAGCCTGAATATTCACTTCACCAGCTTTAAAATCTCTCCAACCCCTGGCGGTCCATCTTCTGACTCACTTATCTACTCCACCCTTCTCACTGACCAACCACAATAACCCCCTACCTGTATCCATCTATCTCCATCTCACCTAACCTCAGCACCGACCTCACTTATTTTTCTGGGCTTCCCTCTCCCTCCCCAGTCCTGAAGAAGGGTCCTGACCTGAAACGTTGACTTTCCAGCTCCTTGGATGCTGTCTGACCTGCTGTACTTTTCCAGCTCCAGATTTTTTCGACTCTGGTCATTCTTTAATGGTAGCTTAAATGACTGGCTGTTGTCAACTCAGCTGCAGGCTAGGCTTAAGTAAGGTTTGCTGCAACAAAGTATGCTGAATGGAAAGTTCAGTGAAGGGTGTGGGGAATTTATTTTCTTCTACTGTACTTCTCTATATTTTAGCCTCCAGAATTGGGTTTCCACTTTTTTGTACAGCAGAAAGAGCAGGTAAACCAGTAACACTATTGTTAGAAAGTGGAAGTTTTATCAGAATTGTTAATGTTGTATTGTTTCATCAGTCTTGTAAAGTTTATTGGTAGTGCTAAAACCTGTATGGAGGTGTAGAGTGTATTAATTATAAATTAATTAATTAGCAATTACTCATTAATTAACACATTAGTAATGGAAGGAAAATGAAGTGCTGCGAATGCAGAATGTGGGATCTTCCAGATGCCAGTAAAATCTGGGGCAAACACATCTGCATTCAGTGTGTAAAGCTGCAGGAATTTTGCCTCAGAGTTATTGACCTGGAGGCTAAGCTACAATACTGCACTATGTAAGGGAGGGGCAAAATTAAAAACTTGGGCTGAATTTTTTTTGGCAAAATTCCAGTTTCAAGTTTTAGACAGAGCTTCTCTCCGTGATGTCTGGCAGGTTTTCTCACCATACCTTAAATTCACCTCATCAACTATCTACCCTGCTCCAATGGCATCTCACCTACACAATTCTTGCCCCATTGTGCTACCTGTTGTTTCCAGAACAACTCGCCACTGCTGGGATATTGACTGGCATTCCTGGCTCCAGCGCCTTCTTTACTATGGCATTGTGTATCAGGAAGAACACCATTAGTCCACAGCTTCTTTGCATGGTGCCTGACATCTGCCCTGGACTTGTCAGACAAGGAAAAGTTGGTACTTTTCATAGGGAGGGACCTAATGAAGCAGAACATCCTCTTCAGGCCAGAAAATACAGAAGCAGAATTAGACAATTTGGTTCATCGAGTCTGCTCCATCACTCAAACATAGCTGATATTTTTCTCAACATTGTTGTCCTGCCTTCTCCCGGTAACCTTTGATCCCTTTACTAATCAAGAACCTAGCTATCTCTGTCTCAAATACACTCAATGACTTGTCTTCCCCACCCTTCTGTAGCAATGAGTTGCAAAGATTAATCATCCTTTGGCTGAAGTAATTCCTCCTCATCTCAGTTCTAAAGGGTTATCCCTTCACTCTGAGGCTGATTCCTCAAGTCCTCGTCTTGTCTACTAATGGAAACATCTTATCCATGTCCTCTCTTTCCAGTCCTGTCAGTATTCTGTATGTTTCAAATAGATCCCCACCCTCATCCTTCTAAACTATATTGAAGACATGATCCTCAACAGCTCTTTATATGGCAAGCCCTTCATCTCAAGGATCATTTTTATAAATCTATTCTGGAACCCCTCCAGTGCCAGCTCATGCATCATTACATACAGAGCCCAAAACTCGCAATATTCCAAATGCAACCTGACCAGAGCCTTATACAGCCTCAACAGTACATCTCTGCTCTTGTATTCTAGTCCTCTCGAAATGTATGCTAACATTGCATTTGCCTTCTTAACTGCCAAATGAACCTGTATGTTAATCTTAAGAGAATCCTGAATTAGGACTTCTAAGTCCCTTTGTTCTTCAAATTTCTGAAGATTTTCCCCATTTGGAAAATTGTCTATACCTCTATTTGCCTAATCAAAGGGCATAACTTCACAATTTCCCACATTGGATTCCATTTGCCACTTCTTTACCCACTCTCCTAGCCCATCCAAGTCTTTCTGCAGCCTCCCTGCTTCCTACAACAATCTTTGTGTCATCTGCAATATTAGCAAAAATACCCTTAGATCCTTCATCCAAATCATTAATGTATAATGTGAATAGTAGTGGTTTCAACACTGATCCCTGAGGACCTCCATTAGTCACTAGCTGCCATCCTGGAAAAAGACCCCTTTATCCCCATGTTTTGCCTTCTGCCAGTCAGCCAAATCTCTATTGATACCAGTACCTTGCTCCTAATACCATGGGCTATGATCTTATTTAGCAGCCTCCTGTGTGGCACCTTGACAAAGGCCTTTTGGAAATCCAACAGATTACATCTACTGACTCTCTTTTGTCTAACTTGCTCATTACTCAAAGAATTCAAATGGGTTTGTCAAGCATGACCTCCCCTTGATGGAGCCACGCTGACTCAGCCCTGTTTTTCAATGCAATTCCAAGTATTTCACAATCTCATCTTTAATAATAGACTCTAAAATCTAACCAACAACCGAGGTCAGGCTAACCAGCCTCCAGTTTCCTGTCTTCTACCTCCCTCCCTTTTTAACAGGGCTGGTACATTAGCCATTTTCCGTCCTCTGGGACCCTCTCTGACTCCAGTAATTCCTGAATGATCATCACCAATGCCTCTACAATCTCCTCAGCTATCTCCTTCAGAACCCAAGGGTGTAGTCCATCTGGTCTGGGTGATTTATCCACTTTCAAACTATTCAGCTTCCCCAGCACCTTCTCGTTAGTGATGGCCACTACACTCACCTCTGCTACTACACTCACTCTGTCGAAGTTCTGGTAGGCTACTGATGTATTCCACCGTGAAAACAAATGCAATGTACACATTCAGTTCCTCCGCCATTTCTTTGTCACCCAGTACTACTCCTCCAGCCTCATTTTCCAGCTAATAAAAGTCCACTCTTTCCTCACTCTTACCTTTTATATATCTAAACAAATTCTTGATATCTTCTCCTAAATCTCTAGCTAGCTTACCCCTTATTACATCTTCTTCCCCATTATTGCATTTTTAGTTATCCTGTACTGCTTTTTAAAGGGTTCTCATTCCTGTGGCTTCCCACTAATCTTCACCACATTGCATACTTTTTTCTTTTGCTTTTATATTGTCCCCGACTTCCCTTGTCAGCCATGGTTGCCTCGCCCTTCCCTTATTATGTTTCTCTCTTTGGGATAAAGCTCTGCTGTGCCTCCTGAATTATCCCCAGAGACACCTGCCATTGCTGCTCCACCAGCTTCCCTGCTAGTCCTCCCCCACCTTTCAATCAAATCTGGCCAGTGACTCCTTAATGTCTTTGTTGTTACCTTGACTCAATTGTAATACCACTACTTCTGATTCCAGCTTCTCCTTCTCAAACTGCAGGGTGAATTCTATCATATTATGATCATGGCCTCGGAGGGGTCCCCTCACCTTAAGCTCTCTAATCAAGTTTGCCTCATTACACATCACAAAATCCAGAATTGCCTGTTTCCTAGTGGGATCTACTACAAGCTGCTCCAAAAAAAATCTCGTAGACATTCCATGAATTCCTTTCCTTGGGGGTTCACTCCCAGCCTGATTTTTCTCAATCCACCTGTAATTGTGTCTTTCTTACATGTCTTTTCTAACTCCTGATTTATTTTGCGTCCCACATCCTGACTACAGCTGGAAAGCTGTATACAACTCCCATCAGGGTCTTTTTTTCCTTTGAGGTTCCTCAACTCTACCCACACAGATTCTATACTTTCTGACCCTATATCACTTCTTGCCATGAATTTAATTTCATTTCACACCAATTGAAGCAATTTCACCTGATCTTCGAGCTATATAACAATCCCTTATCTCTGAGACAAAATCACCATGATCTCGGCTCTCCAGACAAAGGACAAGTCCACCTGTAACTAGGTTTAATTCTAAAAAGAGCAGGATGAGATTTTTTAAATCATCCCTAATTGGCCACTTAAAGGCCTCAGTTGACAGCAGGGCAGAAAGGTCAACATTGCTCAGAATTTAATTTTCTTTAAGACAGGATGGATTCAGGTATGAGACCACATTGCCTCATTGAATTCCCTTCCCTTCTATAAAATCACCAGCAATGAGAGCAGAAGATTCCGGCCTCAGTGTCTATCTATAAAGCCCCTTCAGAACCTTACATATTTCAATCAGAGTACTTCTATCCTTCGAAACTCCAAACATTAATTCTACACAGCATCACTTATCCAGAGGAAACTGTGAACATAAAGCCATTGTTAAGAACCTATTGTAGCCCAACTATTAAGTATTTTTAAAGCCTTCAGTCTGAAAACTCACTAGCTATTGCAAGAAAAACATGCCTACAGGATAGCTTAACCTGAGAGCAGCTGAAGGTCTTTGTTGGAAATAATCACCTCAAGCATTAGTTTTCATGAAGGGAAGCAGGATGTGGTTTCGTCAGATGGTGAGATCGGAAAATGAAGTCAACATCGTATTGTGATCGCTGTAAAAGTAGCAATAAATGGCACGGGAAAGATGTTCTACACTTTTGCCCATCAAATGCAACTCTGACAAGAAGGAGGCGAAATCTACCCTCTAATTTTCGGATTCTAATAGGCTTCAATTCAAAGTTTTATGCCAGGAAACAAATGATTCTTTCATTTCTCTCTACTACAAAGTCTAGGAGGCCAAGACATGCAATGCCATGGACCAAGTGCTGGAAAATGGTATTAAAATAGTTAAGGGCTTGCTTTTGACTGGCATGGATGTGATAGGTCAAAGGGCCCTTTTCTGTGCTGTAGATGCCTATGACTTTGCAACACAATGATACTTTGAGGAAAATACTGTTCGCTACTGAGTAAAACAAGATTATACTGAGGAAAAAAAACTGTAGATGCTGGAATTCTGATATAAGATAATCATAGATGCAGTTATCACTATTTAAAAAGAGAAAACTAGTTATATTGAAAAACACTAATGAAATAAAAAGTGCTGGAGAAATTCAGCAGGTTTAGCAGAATCTGTGAAGAGAGAATTAGAGTTAATGTTTTGAGTCCAGTGTGACTGTTCTTTGGAAGTCATACTGGATTCGAAGTGTTAACATTGTTTATATTTCCAGAGATGCTTTCAAACCTGCTGAGTATTTCCAGCACTTTCTGTTCTGATTTCAGATTTCCAGCATCCACAGTATTTCATTGTTATTCAGAAAACATTAACCTGAATGATCACAGTTGTTATATTACTCATATTTTTCTGTCTAATTGCACGTCCGTTGAATCAGGCTGTTCATGCACGTATTGTGCATATCTTGTGTAATGGGATTAGAACCTTCTGGCCCAGAGCAGGGACCCTACCACTGCTTCCTACCCTACCACATTAGCCTGGGATTCCAGATTTCTAAACCAGTGACATCATTGTTAAGAACCATTACTAATTTTCATTTTTTTAATTATCATTTTTATTTTGGTTTGGAACTGTGAGCTGAGATTAAGAGTTGAACAGCTTCTAGCTCTAAAGGAGAAGAAAACAAAGACAGATGTTTGTTGTTGGGAACTGGCCTTGAAGATAATGCAACTTTGCTTTGGTTTGCCTTGCTATTGCTGTGTTGTAACATTGTCACTGCATTACCACCTCTCCGGCAATTCTCTGATTGTACACTTTTAGCATTCCACATTTTTCCCTTTATTGCAAACATTTTCTGTTAGCCACCATTGTTGCTACATAGTCTTTTTAAAGATCCACGTAAAAGTAAACAACGGTTTAAATATCTAAACACCAGTGTGAGGCTCATAACTGTGCACAATCATCTCAATAAGGTCTAGCTAAGGTCTCCTCAGGATGGGTAATAATGAGACAGAGTGCATCACATTGCATAAGGATTGGTGTGAGTTATAACGGTTGATGGATAAATGGGGATATGAAGAAATGTATATTGCAATGTTGCAGCTGCTGAAAACCGAGCAATGTAATGGAGAATGCTTGGTAAGACAGAAAGGGGTTTAGGGCTTAAACTGCAGGGATAATGACTGCACCCCAGCTATTCACTATATAGGCACCTTCCCATGTAAGAAGATTAACACCTGCCCCTTCACTCCTCCCTGCTCACCATCCAAGAGCCTAAACAGTTTTGCAGGTGAAACAGCATTTCACCCATACCTCCTCTAATCTTGTGTATTGTATTTGCTGCACCCAATGCGGCCTGCTCTACACTGGAGAATCCAAACACAGACTGGGTGACTGCTTTGCAGAACACCTCTGGTCTGTGCACAAGGAGGACCCCAACATTCCCGTAGCTGGTTATTTTAAGACAGTGTCCTGCCCACACGCCCATTTGTCTGCTCTTGGCATACTGCAGTGTCCTAGTGTATCACAGTGCAAACTGGAGGAACAACATCTCAGCTTCAGACTCGGCACTTTCTAGCCTTCTGGATTTAATATTCAGTTCAACATCTTTAAACTGAACCATTTCTTCCCTTTTCTTTCGCTTGTCATCATGTCCTCCCCTCCCCCCATCCCAGTTACTGTCCTTTCAAGTCTGGCAGGAGACACACCATTGTCTGCCATTCTCACATTCTAATCACTTAATCTGAACTATCAATACCTCTTCTTCACAAGCACCCTATACCCACTACCCGTCCCCTGAAACTATAGCACAAATGCTGTCCCCTTCACATTTCACTTCAGCTCTGATGAAGAGTCATCTAGGCTTGAACCATTAGCTTGCTGTTCCTCCATGGATGCTGCCTGACCTGCTGATCTCCAGCATTTGAGATAACAAGCGTGGGGCTGGATGAACACAGCAGGTCAAGCAGCATCATAGGAGCAGGAAAACTTGATGTTTCAGGCCTAGACCCTTCATCAGAAATGGGGGAGGGAAAGAGGGTTCTGAAATAAATAGGGAGAGAGGGGGAGGTGGATAGAGGATGGATAGAGGAGAGGATAGGTGGAGAGGAGGCAGACAAGTCGAAGAGGCGGGAATGGAGCCAGTAAAGGTGAGTGTAGATAGGGGGGTAGGGAGGAGATAGGTCAGTCCAGGGAGGACGGACAGGTCAAGGGGGCGGGATGATGTTAGTAGATAGGAGATGGGGGTGTGGCTTGAGGTGGGAGGAGGGGATAGGTGAGAGGAAAAACAGGTTAGGGAGGTGGAGATGAGCTGGGCTGGTTTTGGGATGCGGTTGGGGGAGGGGAGATTTTGAAGCTTGTGAAATCCACATTGATACCATTGGGCTGCAGGGTTCCCAGGCTGAATATGATTTGCTGTTCCCTCAGCCTTCGGGTGGCATCACTGTGGCATTGCAGGAGGCCCAGGATGGACATGTCGTCTGAGGAATGGGAGGAGGAGTTGAAATGGTTCGCGACTGGGAGGTGCAGTTGTTTGTTGTGACCTGAGTGCAGGTGTTCTGCAAAGCGGTCCCCAAGCCTCCGCTTGGTTTCCCCGATGTAGAGGAAGCCACAACGGGTACAGCGGATGCAGTATACCACATTGGCAGATGTGCAGGTGAACGTCTGCCTGATGTGGAAAGTCTTCTTGGGGCCTGGGATTGGGGTGAGGGAGGAGGTGTGGGGGCAGGTGTAGCACTTCCTGCGGTTGCAGGGAAAAGTGCCGGGTGTGGTGGGGCTGGAGGGGAGTGTGGAGCGGACAAGGGAGTCGCAGAGGGAGTGGTCCCTCCGGAAAGCTTCAAAATCTCCCCTCCCCCAACCGCATCCCAAGACCAGCCCAGCTCATCTCCACCTCCCTAACCTGTTTTTCCTCTTACCTATCCCCTCCTCCCACCTCAAGCTCCACCCCCATCTCCTGTCTACTAACATCATCCTGCCCCCTTGACCTGTCTGTCCTCCCTGGACTGACCTATCTCCTCCCTACCCCCCTACCTACACTCACCTTTACTGGCTAGATCCCCGCCTCTTCGACTTGTCTGCCTCCTCTCCACTTATCCTCTCCTCTATCCGCCTCCCCCTCTTTCCCTATTTATTTCAGAACCCTCTTCCCCTCCCCCATTTCTGATGAAGGGTCTAGGCCCGAAACGTCAAGTTTTCCTGCTCCTATGATGCTGCTTGACCTGCTGTGTTCATCCAGCCCCATGCTTGTTATCTCAGATTCTCCAGCATCTGCAGTACCTTTTATCTCTGATCTCCAGCATTTGTTGTTCACAGTCTAAGTATAGGGGGTAGACCTGAGATGAAGAGAAATTACTTCACTCAGACAGCCATGAGCCTGTGGAATTTCCTGCAAATAAGGTGGTTGAGGTCAAAACATTGAATGTTTTCCAGAAGGAGATAGATGTATTTCTTAGGGCGAAGGGGATCAAAGGGTATGGAGAATTAGTGGGAACAGAATATTGAATTGGATGAACAGCCGTGATCGTATTGAATAATACAACAGGATCCGAGGACCGAAAAGCTTAAACATGATCCTATTGTCTAATTTCTATGTTTCCATAGAAAGTTGAGGTTTAATTCTGTAAATGTTCTCTATTTTTCTACCCTGATTAGGCCATTAAACTACCTGTTATAATGCATCCTTGAGCACAGACCATCAGTACCTCTAGTTTCCATTATTACATTTTCCCTTTACATGCAGCCGAGGTTGTGGTGTATGTGGGTGTGGATTCAGATTGCTGTGAAAAATGCAAAACCCCAAATTCAAAATTACATGTTGCAATTAAGTTAAGAGACTTCCGGTTTCCACAATTGAATTCCCCTACCCCATACCCGTGCATGGGTGCAAATGTCAGATTAATGTCAGGGACAACAAAAGTAAAAATTTAGTAGAGATAGCAAGAACTGCAGATGCTTGAGTCAGAATCAACACAGTGTGGAGCTGGAGGAACACAGGAGGTCAGGCAGCATCAGGGGAGCAGGAAAGTTGATGTTTCGAGTCGGGACCCTTCTTCACAAACGGGAAGGGAGAAGGGGGCTCTGAAATAAACAGAAAGAGGGGGGTAAGTAGGTGGGATGGTGATAGGGAAGTGTGGGTAGGGAGTGGTGGAGATTAGTCAGTGGGGTGGGTGGGGCGGTGTTAAAAGTTTATATTTAAAGAGACAGATAAATATTTTGAGGAAGTCCAGAAAAGCAGGCCTGAAGCTAATCTGGTTTGGCAGAAAGAGCTGTCACTAGACCCTGGAGTCTGTCTACTGCTGGCAACAACTGGAGAAAAGTAGAGCTGGACCCAATGGCACAAAATGAATTAGTGAGGCACAGAAGAAGTGCGATACTCTAGCAGTCAGCGTGGGAGGAAGGGTCAGCGTTTAAAACAGATGGGGCTTGAGATGGATGGAAATAAAGAGAAGTGAAAAGTATTGGGAAGGCTGAGAAATGTCTCAGGCTGGTGAGATGGGGAAAGTGTTAAGATTAATAGTGTGTGCTGCTAACACTGTCAGACAAGACACAGTGCTAGCAAATTAATTGTTGCTGTTAGAGGGTGTAATAGACACATTTTCTGTAACCACACAGGAATGTGACAAACTTGTTACTCAAGAAAAGTCTGGTTGACTTTTGTTACCTTTAGTGCTGTTGGCAAAGAGCTCTATGAATTCCTTTCATTTGCATCACCGCCAGGAGCTAAATGTTTCTCCTGGTGCAGGAATTTGCAGGTGCAACTGTTAAGTCAAGACTTTACGTGTATAACTCATGACGTTCTGTTCTGTTATTTTAGATTCATAGAATTGTAGATTTATACTGTAAAGGAGAAAGCTACTCCGTTCATCACACCCATTCTGTCACGGAAAGAGGGAAAGGTGGACTGAATTGGTTTTACTGTTCTACATCTCTTCTGATTATCACAGAGGTGATTTCATTTCCCTCCCCGCTTCTTAAAAGGCGGTGGTTTATTTACCCAAACCATGTTTGTCAAGTCCAATTTAAAATTGACCTACCATAAATTCTTTAGACATAAAATAAAATCAAATTTAATAATACATTCAAAATCCAGGGGAATGGTTGAGGATACACAGGCATACAGTGAAAAAAGAAAGAAGAATAGGAAAGCAAGTAAGTTACAATTGCAAATTATAAAAATTAAGCTGTTAGTGTTAATTCATGTGAATTGGAGTCCAGTAGGGAATGTAGTGTTCTAGGAGGAAGATGTAGACTTTTTTTTATTCACTCGTGGGATGTGGGCATCAGTGATATTTACTGAGGGGCTTGCTGGGCCATTTCAGAGGGCAATTGAGAATCAACCACATTGCTGTGGGTCTGGAGTCACATGTAGACCAGACCAGATGAGGATGGCAGATTTCCTTCCCTGAAGGACATTAAGTGAACTTTTCAGTTTTTCAGACAGTCGACAATGGTTTCAAGGTCATTAGTAGATTTTTAATTCCAGATTCTTATTGAATTCAAATTCCACCATCTTCCATGGTGGGATTCGAACCAAGATCCCCAGAACATTAACTGAGTTTCCTGGATTAATAGTCTAGTGGTAGTACCACTAGGCCATTGCCTCCCCTATAGTCTCGTGGTTAATGCTGATTAAAATTTATGAGAATTTATAGTCAACAGAAGTCATGAGATTGGTGGCAGCCATGTTGTCAGTCCAGCAGAGTGTCCATTCATTTTGTTTAAATAAGAGAATATAGTTTTAAAGAAAGACATATTAGGGTTTCACTTCATACCTTCTGAGTGTAACATAGTCCCGTAAATTCACCCACTCAAAATCTTATCCTATTCCTTGTTGAAAGTTGTTATTTCAAACTGCTTCCCTTTCAGAGAACACGTTCCAGACCACAATAATTTGTCTAAAATAAAGTTTCCATATATTAATAGAACATAGAACATAGAACAGTACAGCACAGTACAGGCCCTTCGGCCCACAATTTTGTGCCGACCTATTGTCCTACTAAGATCAAATTACCCTGCATACCCTACATTTTACTATCCTCCATATGCCTATCCAAGAGTCGCTTAAAAGTGTCTAAAGTATCTGACTCCACTACCACTGCTGGCCGCGCATTCCACATGCCCACCACTCCCACCCTATCTCTGACATCTCCCCTATACCTTTCTCCAATCATCTTAAAATTATGCCCCCTCGTAATAGTCATTTCCACCCTGGGAAAAAGTCTCTGGCTATCCACTCTATCTAAGCCTCTCATCATCTTGTGCACCTCTATGAAGTCACCTCTCATCTTTCTTCGCTCCAATGAAAAAAGCCCTAACTCCCTCAACCTTTCCTCATAAGACCTACCCTCCAGTCCAGGCATCATCCTGATAAATCTCCTCTGCACCCTCTCTAAAGCTTCCACATCCTTCCTATACTAAGGTGACCAGAACTGAACACAATATTCCCAAGTGTGGTCTAACCAGGGTTTTATAGAGCTGTAGCATAACCTTGCGGCTCTTAAACTCTGTTGTCTCTGGTTCTTTTTTAAATCAGCTTTAATCTGTGTCCATTGCCACCTGGAAACAATTTCCCTTTATGTAGAATTTCAGACATCTCTTAGATCACCATTTTAACCTTCTCTTGGAACTAACTCAGATTCTCCAGTCTCTTCACATCAACCTTATCCCTCCTATCATTCCAGTAATTCTATTCTGCATCCTTTTAATTCTCAGTTGGAGGCTTAGCATAACTTCATTGCCTTTGAACTCTATTTATCTGTTAATAAAACCAAGTTTCCCATATGCTTTTCTTTTAAACGGAAATCTCAACTTGTCCTGACAATTTAAAAAATTCCAATGTACACCTCCAGGTTTCTAGCTCTGTACCTGTTTTCAAATTTAAGCATATTGCCTCTCTTTATTTCCTGTAGCAAATGTATCCCTTCTCACTTCTCTGAGTTAAATTTCATCAGCTGTTGTGAGGCAGCTTATTTCACTGGTTAGTCTCTACTTTCTTGAAATCTGTTACCATCTTCTTTTGTTGTTTACTACATTTCTGAGTTTTGTGTCATCTTGCAAACTTTTGAGAATATTCCCTTCATGCCCATGCTAAGGTCACTATAATTTATTGAAAAGAGTAATGGTCCTAATGTGAACATCTGTGGCTCCAACACTACCGTTTACCTCTCTCCAATCTGAAAATTCAGTAGTTAACCACTGCGCTCTGTTATCTGTCTCCTTGACTAATTATCATATTTATTGCAGCCACTGTCCCTTTAATCCCATAGGCATTGATTTTGTTAACAAGCATCTTAATGGATGAATATGCACAGAGCAGCATACGCCCAAATTATTTTGCTGCCCTAAAGACAAATATTTATCCTTTTATGTTCAACGTACGTTCTCTAACTACACGAATGTCAATAAACAATTGAAATTGTTTCTGCATCCATAACCATAAAATCTAATTATCTTTTGCTGTTTTAGAAATATATATTACAACATCTTATTCTGGAGTGATCACATTCAGTGTTACTCCTTAATTTTTCTGGGAATATTTCCATTTATTGCTCTTTACTGCATGACTCACGAAAAGTCATTTTGCAGATACAACATGTAAACAAGAAAGCCAATAGGATGCTATCTTCGACTATGAGACAAAATGATCATAAATACAAGGATGTTACATTTCAGTTATACAGCACATTGGTACGACTACATCACAAATATTATACACAGTTATGGTCTCCTTATCCTCCTTAAGGATATACATGAATTGGAGGCAGTTCGAAGGAGGTGTGCGAGATTGATGCCCGGAATGACTGGGTTTTCTTATGAAGGTAGGTTGTGCTTGTTTCCTCGGAAGTTTATAAGAATGAGGGGTGACTTGGTTGAAGTGCATAAGATCCTGAACAGTTTTGTCAAGATGGACGTGGAAAAGATATTTACTCTTCTGGATTATTCCAGAATCAGGGTCCGCTGTTTTAAAAATAGGAGTCATCCTTTCAGACGGTTGTTCAACTTTGAAATTCTCTGCCTGAAAACACATTCAAGATGGGCTAATTAAATATTTTTTTAAGATGGAGATAGATAAATTTTTGTTAGACATGGGAATCGAGGGATATTGTGGGTAGACGGGAATGTCGAATTCAAATACAAACAGATCAGCTATCGAATTGTGCAGAACGTTCAAGTGGCCGAATGGTCTACTTTTGCTCCTACTCTGTACGTCCGAACATCCATCCTTCAAGTGCTTGGCTTGCTAGGCCATTTCAGAGGGCAGTTAAGAGTCAATCCCTTTGCTGCAGATCTGGAATCACATACAGGCTAGACCAGGTAAGGATGGTAGATTTCCTTCCACAAAAGACATTAGTGAACTCAATAGGTTTTTACAACAATTGATCATAGTTCCATAGTCATCTTTACAGAACTTAACTTTACAATTCCAGTTTCTTTTTAAATGAATTTAAATTCCACCAGCTGCTATTTAGGAACATGTTTGTCTCCAGTCTATGAGACTGGGCCTGTAGGTTTCTACTGACGTAACTATTTCTCTTTGTACTGAAATTCATTTTAATGCTAAATAGATTTTTAAACGAGATTGTTTGAAGTGGAGGATGAAAGATTCTCAAACAGTCCTTGAATCCTCGTTAGTAATTCTAGGAAAACCAATTTAAGAGTGTAATTGGTCAAAATCTTTGAATAAATGCTTTATTTATTTAATTACCCTCAGGGCCATTGCAGTTGCATGAAACAGTAACACCGATAGGGCTCCTATGGCACACTGGTAGTGTCACTATTTTTGAGCCAGAAGGCCTGGGTACAAGTCTTCTTTTGCTTTAGAGGTATTCAATGACATTGGCTTGATTTGAAAATATTTCAGGCAGCAGCACCAAGACGTGGGTGTAGGGTGGAGAAGTAAACAATAGGGGCCTCAGTCATTTTCTATTTAATACCAACCCTAGGCCTCCTCATCACTATTTGAGAGAATAATATTTAACCAAAAGTTTGACAATAGGTGTCCACCGAAAAACAATGGATTCAGCAAAGTTTTAATCCCTAAAGTGCTTCAGTGTCACTCAGTTGAATGGTCTGTATAAAACTCATAGGTAAACAATGCTCCTTTTCCCTGAAAAGGTGTTGGCTATTTTGCAGTCAGAGCATTTGTGTCAAACACTGGCGTAGAATCCATATGATTTGTTATTTTATCCAATATCAGGATGATATTCCTGGTAGGTTTACTAGCAATCACACTTTTTTATACATGGGATTCATATAGTTTAGTCAAAAATAGGTATAGACATCTTTCTGTAAAATAGAGGAAAAAAGATGTTAAGTAACATTTTGTGATTGCTTACAATTCTTTGGCAAAATAAATATACATTTTAAGATGGTATTTTAAGGTTCCAGTTTAAAATAGAATGTGTGTGGCAGGAAAAAATAGGCAGTTTGATGTTGCAATGTAGTGTATCACAGCAAACATTTAGTGGTATTGCAGAAGAAAAGGACAACGGTGGTTCTTCTTAAAATATTTCAGAGTGTGTTTGAAATATTTTCTTTCCCACATAGTCTTTCCTTCCTACTTTCAACATTTGATTCATCTGTAAGGTGTTGGTCGCAGGATATTGTTAGCTAGCTTTGAGTATTCAGTCAAAGAATCAAATAAATATACCCCTCTGACCTACTCAATTTAGAGACCAGAAACAAGTGCACTCGACAGAATATTCTGTAAGTAGTTCAATTTTTAATAATTGCAGTCCATATGGTAAAATCTGAATGGGAGCTGAATAATGAGCTGTAACAACAGCCTAGTGGACCTGACTTACAAATACAAGTTCCCCTTTAATAAAGGATGATATCACACATAATTGGCATCCTTTTTTAAAAAAAGTTTTTTTTAACTGGTTTCACAAGACGTCATACATTTTAAGATGTGAAACTAGACCAGCCCTTCAGGCTTAAATTAAAAATAAAACATACCAGTGTGTGGCAGGAACAGTTTGCAGTTTTAGGTGGTATGGTGCAGTGCATCAGCTAACGTTTGGTGCTGTTCAGGAGAAAGGACAATAGCTGTTTTTGTTTAGATTTCTGGGTGTGTTTAAAATATTTTTAATTCTTCTCACAAACTCTATCCCCTCCGCCATTCCAAAAACTGATAAACATCTGTCAGAGCTCAGGCACCATATCCTGTGCAATTGGGTTATCTCTGTCAGTGTGCTGTTGAGATACAGCATGTCGCGAGGCGGGCAGAGTTGAAGAGAGAACAAGAAAGAAAGAGCAGGGCACATTACAGGAACAAAGTTAGGCCTTTAAGAGTGTGCTCAGGCAGACACAGGCTCTTAGACGACAACGAATGCTCAGAACAATGCAAAGGTGCTTGTCAGGTATATCAGTAAACAAAAGAAACTTGCAGTGAAGAGAGGGATCCAACTGACAAAACGGTGAGGAAACCGCATGTTCTAGTTGAGTTTGAGAGACAGCGACAGGAAGAAGGTTAGAAGCGTGGTGGTTTATTTAAAAAAGATATATTTCCTGTTTTAAATTGCAAAGAACCGTGAGCGCAGTGGAAGCAAATGACTAGTTTGCTGGGACCCAATTTGATCCCCACCTCAAACCAGGCATAGGTATCACTCTCTGACTAACTTTGCAGCTGAGATGAAGTGAGGTTTGATCATCCGAAGAACTTGGATGGAAAAAGAGTTAATAGGAATCAAAATGAAAAGCTGAAGCACCTGCAGGCTCCAGGGCTGTGAGCAGGCCCCAAGGACTAACATTTTATCTGGCTGTTCACAGTGCTTTTGTGCCTCTTTCCATCTCTGGCTTAGTAAGTTCAAATCTGTTTTATATATGGATGGCGAACAAAGTGAGACTGTGAGCAGTGAGTCCCTGGTTAACTTCTTACTTGCTGAGTGAGTGAATACCTGGACATTGGAAGTGGCAAGTGTAAACAGAGAGCAACAATCTGTCAGTCTGACAGGAAAGACAGAGAAAGATTGGCATCACAAATAGTCGATAAATGAATCGTGCTTCATTCATTAAGAAGAACACAGTAATCCATACAAGTGGAGAAAGAAATAGTTCCAAAAACTTTTTCGCATTGTTCAGAATTAAGTTATTTTTCGTGTATATTTGTCTGTTATAAAACAGTACACAATCAGAATATTTATTCTGAGTATATATAGTCTGTTTCTGGAGCTAATGTTTAAACTCAAGTAGGCTGAAAATTCCTTGTCCAGTTTTACCATCTTTGTTGCACTTTGCAAACATCAGAGCGAAATTAAACTGTAAGGAGCTCAGAAAAAGAAATTGCGAAAGCTCTATAGTGTTTTTGGCGCCATTATCATTTGCCCAGGGTGCAAGCGAATTAATCATTTTGGTCCTACAAGTGTTTTAAAGTGTTGGAAGAAATGACTAGTGATATAAGAGGCCTCAGAATGATGGGGGGCAGTTCAAAGCGAGGTCTAAGCCCCGGGGGATCCGGCTCATCCAAAAAGAGAAGGTTTTTTTCTGAAAGCTATGATGAGAAACTTGAGCGGAGACATGAAAACCATCTGAATCTCATCAGTCGAAATAACACCACAACCTGCCGCAGTTCACCAAGGGAGAGGAATGTGGAGCAAAACTCGAGACAAGTGCAGTTTCTGAAACGAAGGAATTTAACAATCGATGAAGACGGGATTAAAAAAAAGCCTGCCAAATCAAGCAGCCACAGAGTGGAAAAGGCAACAACAGCTGTCACTTCTGCTGCGATTTCTGCTCCAGTCCCGGAAGGAGGTTTGAAGCTCTCACAACAGAATTTAGCTGCAGTCAGTCAGGTAAAACTATCTACATCAATAGATATGGCAACCGAAACATAACAATAATTGTCAACTGTTAAAAATTAAAGATGGATGGTATTGTACAAATTCAGCATAACTGTTCAAACAGAGATTGATTGATTCTGAAACTAAAGTGTACTTTACCTCATTATTTTAAAGTAATGACTAATTAGATCAACTGGACTAAATTATTTTCCCCAATATCTTTTTGGCCCTTTCTCACCAACGAATGATTTATTTTGCGCTATCAGGTAGCATGGTAGCTCAGCAGTTAGCACTGCTGCCTCACAGCACCAGGGTTCAATCCCACCTTTGGGCAACTTTTTGGAAGTTGCACGTTCTCCAAATGTCTGGGTGCTCTGGTTTCCTCCCACTGTGCAAGGATGTGCAGATTAGGTGGTTTGGCCATACTAAATTGCCCATAGTGTTCAGGGATGTATAGGTTTGTTGGATTATCCATGGGAAATGCAGGGTTGTGGGGATATTGTAGGGGTGCAGGTTTGGGTGGAATGCTGTTTGGAGGGTCAGCATGAACTTGATGGTCCAAATGAGACTGCTTCTGTATTCTAGGGATTCTGTGTGGTTTCACTGTTTGCCTTTTAAAGTTGTGGTGTTGGCTGTGTTACGGCTTTCAAAATCTGATCACAAATATTTTCAAAAGTATAATTATTTTTAATGTATGAAACATTGGGCCTCAAAAACAACCACAACATCCTCTTAATAAATGAGGATCACAACAATAACTATTGCATTTGTAAAATCTACATTGATGCTGTTCTGACTGACAGACACAAAAAAAGAATTAAACTCTGGCAGTCATTGTCACAAGCATGGCCAAATATAGGAAAAGTAAGATGCTTCACACCAGTTTGACAATCTCTCTAATCCAACCTTGTGGTACTTCAGTTTTCAAACCAGCAATCTCTAAGGCCTCTCAGATAGTCAAGTTATTCCCAGTGGTTGGAGCTCTTTTGCGTTCGTATCAACTCAGAACAGGATTCTCAAAGTTCATTGCACTTGTCAATGACGGCAAAATTATAATTATTTCAATCAATTCCATGACTCAGAGATGAATACCAGTTTTCTCATCTCTGTGCCTCTCAATTTTCTTATCAGTATAATTATCCTGACTGGAAACTCTGATTGACCATACTCGCAAATATTGTAATGAACATTGAGACAAATCTTGGAAGATGATAGATGGAATCTTTATCCTTTTGTCTTAGCTTTCCATTAATGTTATGATGACAGGCTAACTGTCAGGGATAGCCTTGACTTTTTTATGCTACCTACCTTAACTCCCACCGATAGTAATGAACAAGAATATCTCTGTGCAGAATGCTGACTATAATGAATGATTTTGGGCATTTTATAAGGTCACGGACACCACTAGAACCCGCACAGTGCAAAAGATGTTTGATTACTTTGGGTAATTGTCCAATTTCCAAGCAAAGAACAGACTATTATGAATTTTAATCTTTCTTTTTTTTATGGACATTTGTTTTTTAACCAACCTGTTCAGATTCAATATGACACACCTTCTGGATCTGAGGCTGGGACACTGCCATTGTGCCGCATGATACCTTAGATTATAATGATTTGGTAACTTAAAGGGCTAAAGGTTGGGAGAACTTTAATTGGTGTAATTATTCTGTTTGGAAATCCCATTCAACGGGTCTGTTTAGTGATACAGCTTTAAATACAGCATGAAATTTATGACCCATATTTAATTAACAATGATACCATAGTACATAATTGTTTGACTGTTTCACTGTAGGAATAATGACAATGTGGACTATTATCATTCCATTAACCTTCAGGTTTACCAGAAGCAAATCAACAGGACCTCATGACCTCCTTTCTCATTACAGTAGCTAACTTGGCATTTGTAGGTTTTGTTTTGCTCAGCTTCTGACATTATGCCTTGGCTAATGGTGAACAGCAAAAGACAAAGGGGGTTGCAGCATTGCATTGCCAAATTTCTAACCTGTGCTCACTGTTAATGAGGTTTATACTGAGAGTGCATCTTGCAATATTACCCCAATACTGTTTTCGCAAAAAAAGTAATTGCCTTTAGAGTTTTATTGAATGTCCAAAAGTGAACAAGCAATTATTTATGCAACTGAGTCTTTTCTCAAAAAATCATGTTTATGTCAGCTACTATAAACTCTCCTTCCACTCTACTGAAAATGCTATGTGATGATGGTCACCCACTCTTGAGCAGCTCACCAAGTAGTTAGTCTTCATATATGAGCCAAAGGCTTTAATAGTAAATTCACATTATTTGCATAATTTTTAAATGGCCTCAAGTGTTTCAGGCAGATATTTTCTGCCCAAACATGTAAATAGCTCCAGAAATACAAAAGAAGTGCAATGAAGCAGACACTCAGCATAACAGATGTCTGCTTGATGTACCCAAGCAAATTAATGCTTTTGGGCCACGAAGCAAAGGAACATCTAGGAAGGTATGAAAAGTGCCCCAAAAAAAAATCTTGAACTATAGTCCTTGCAGATTAGTCCAAGGTGGTGAACCATTTAGAGGTTGAGGAACAGTTGAATGCCAATGTTGACAATAATATCATCAAATTTGACACACAGCAGCATTAGCAGGAACAAAACAAAATAAAATGAAGGGAAATGGATGATGTAGGCACTGGCGGGAAAGTTGCTATAATTTTGAGATTGACACGATTGAGCTTTTCAACGTTGAGAGTAAAATGTGTTGGATTTAGCTAGTCATAGAGTCATAAAGATGTACAGCACAGAAACAGACCCTTTGGTCCAATTCATCCATGCTGACCAGATATCCTAAATTAAACCTGTCCCATTTGTCAGCATTTTGGTGATATTGCTGTAAACCGTTCCTATTCATCAACCCATCCAGATGCCTTTTAAATGTAATTGTATCAGCCTCTACCACTTCCTCTGGCAGCTCATTCCATACACACATCACCCTCTGCATGAAAAAGTTGCCCTTTAGGTCCCTTTCAAATATTTTCCCTCCCACCTTAAACCTATAGCTTCCACTTTTGGATACCTCCACCCCAGGAACAGTCCTTGGTTATTCACCCCATTCATGCCCATCTACAAATCTCTATAAGGTCATTCCCCAGTCTATTCAGCCTCTCCCTATAGCTCAAACCCTCCAACCCTGGCAACATCCTTGTAAATCTTTTCTGAACCCTTTCAAGTTTCATAACATTTCTCCTAAAGCAGAGAGAGCAGATTTGCACGCCGTATTCCAAAAGTGACTTAACCACTAAAGATGCAACGTGACCTCCCAACTCCTATATTCAATGCAGTAACCAATCAAAGCAAGCATACCAAACACCTTCTACACTATCCTGTCGACCTACGACTCCACTTTCAAGGAACTATGAACCTGCACTCCCAAGGTCTCTTTGTTCAGCCACACTCCAGAGGACCTTATAATTAAGTGTAAGTCCTGCCCTGATTTGCCTTTCCAAAATGCAGCACCTCACACTTATCTAAATTACACTCCATTTGCCACTCCTTAGCCCACCTGCCCATCTAATCAAGGTCCTATTGTACTCTGAGATAACCTTTTTCACTGTCCACTACACCTCCAATTTTGGTGTCATCTGCAAACTGACTAGCCACACCACCTGTGCTCACATCCAAATCATTTATATAAATTAAGAAAAGCAGTGCACCCAGCAGTGATCCTAATGGCACACCACTGGTCACAGGCCTCCAGTCTGAAAAGTAACCCTCCACCACTACCTTCGGTCTTGTGCCTTCAAGCCAGTTCTGTATCCAAATGTCTAGTTCTTTCTTTTCTATTTATTTTTGTGGGACGTGGGCATCACTGACTGGCCAGCATTTCTTGTCCATCCCTAGTTGCCCTTGAGAAGGTGGCAGTGAGTTGCCTTCTTGAACCACTGCAGTTCACCTGCTGAAGGTTGACCTGCAATGCCATTAGGGAGGAAATTCTCCCTGTATTCCAAATGATCTAACCTTGCTAACTAGTCTACCATGAGGACCCTTGTTGAAAGCCTTACTGAAGTCCATATAGACCATGTTCACTGCTCTGCCCTCATCAATCTTCTTTGTTACTTCTTCAAAAAACTCAATCAAGTTAGTGAGACATGACTTCCCACGCACAAAGACATGTTGAGCTTTCCTATTCAGTCCTTGTCTGTCCAAATACATGTAAATCCTGTCCTTCAGAATTCCCTTCAACAACCTGCCCACCACCGATGTCAAGCTCACTAATCTGCAGTTCCCTGGATTTTCCTCACCAACTTTCGTAAATAGTGACACCACGTTAGCCAACCTCCAGTCTTTTGGCACCTCTCCTGTGGTTATCAGTGATACGATGTCTCAGCAAGGGGCCCTGCAATCACTTCCCTAGCTTTCCACAGAGTTCTAGGGTACACCTGATCAGATTCTGGGGATTTATCCACCTTTATGCATTTGGTGCATGATTGGCGAGTGAGGCTTATTTGTGTGCAATAACATTAATTGTTAATTCACCTCACCTCATTTATATGTAGTTTCCCATTCTCCCACACACCAGATTGAAAGTAGATGGTGACAATTCCTGACCTGAAAGTCAGTGGTTGCGTGGTGACTTCAGCTTTCCACTTGCTCTTCTAGCCCTCCATCTTGGACAGCAGTCACAAACAGATCAGGGTATGCTCCGTGGCCAGTAACCGCATGTGCCGCAAGCATGGACATTGGCATCTAACATGCAGCATCCCGACTATAACCTCCTCTGATCCACTCACTATATTGCTCTGCACCTCAATGCTACACTTTGGAGTGAACCGGCAGCTCTCATTGGACAGTTTGGGTGTAGGGCAGACTTTTCTTCAGAACAGAATATTCTTTTTTGGTTTAGGAAATGGTCCATGGTTGACTGCCAGCAGTCAAGGATCTGGATGTTTGGGGCAGTACGGTGGCTCAGTGGTTAGCACTGCTGCCTCACAGCGTCAGGGACCTGGGTTCAATTCCACCCTTAAGCAACTGTCTGTGGAGTCTGCACATTCACCTTGTGTCTACATGGGTCCCCTCTGGGTGAGCTGGTTTGTCCCACAGTCTAAAGATGTGCAGGTTGGGTGGATTGGCCATGCTAAATTTCCCATAGTGTTGAGGGTGGGAAATGCAGGGATGGGATGGGGGTGGGTCTCAGTGGGATGCTCTTCAGCAGGTTGGTGTGGACTCGATGGGCTGAATGGCCTGCTTCCACACTGTAGGGATTCTATTAAGTTTTACTTGTCTCTCCAAGTATGTTCCCAATGACCCAGATAGTGGCATGATCACCAAATCAGTTCTCTTAAAGGCAGGACAAGGACACAAATATCACCAAGAGAAAACTATCAGTTTCATGCTTTCATTTAAACCTCCTTTTCACTACTGTAACATTTTAAGCCGAATTGCTGCTTTCAACCCATTGCTTTTTTTTGTCTTCTGCCACCAGTCTCCACCCCTAATTACTTCATTTCATCCAATTTTGCAACTTAACTATTACCACTGTCTCTAATTCCAGAGATCTGTAGAGATTTCTAGTCCATGGAACATTGTCTTATTATATTTTAAAACAGAAGTCAAACATTTATGTTTGATTCAGGCACAAAATACTTTGTTTGTTCTTTTTCTAAGACGACCCACTTTTTTAAATTACTTAATAATTCATTCTAGATATTTGACATATCTCTATGTAAATTTGTCTACCTTCAATGTTCTGTTTACTCCCTTAAAGTCACTAACCATTTTTATGTATTGAACCATTGAGACTGTGGGCATGCATTTTATCATTTCCCAGAATCCTTTTAAATTTTTAGGTAACCAACCCATTTAAATGTCTTAGAATACCAGGGAATATGAGTCTTTATAGTTTTTGTCATGATGTGCTTAAGTGTACCCAGGCTCAGTGGTTTTGAGATTCCTGACACTCACTACAATTAATGTTTCCACAGTACTTCCCCAACACTGAAATGTGTTATTGAGGAATGGCTTGATGGGTTGAGGGTGTCTCATCCATCATGGTGTTGTGATGTTGAAATTCTGCAAATGGGTTTAGCCTTCAGTGTCTTCAATATCTAAAACAAAACAAACAAGCTCCATCCATTCCATGTCAAGCAGAATGGGTTAATTAGTGTTAATCTACTATGGATTCAAAAAGAGAGTCGGGAGTAATCTCCTGCACGTAATTATATCATCTGTCTCTCCTCCTTAAAGGAAGGAAAAGTCTTTCCTAAACTCCTTGCACAAAGGCAATTGCAATTTCAGCATTCTAATTTCCTTATAACTTGGATGTTAATAATGAGCCAATCTTATCATTCAGAATTAAAGATTCACTCATGTTAAAACAATATTTGGAAGTTCACTCTGGCCAGAAAATGAAACTCCAAACATGGTCATTTCTGGGTTTAAAATCTATCCGAGATTCTTTTTGGCTCTATGTTTTCCCAGTTAATTTTAATCACCTATGATCAATTTGAAGAAATGAATATTTTTCAAGTTTTAAGATACAAATTCTATATCAATAACTCATCACAGATTTTTGCTTTACACAACCGCTGATGATCTGTTAAAAGGACATTACTTTAACCATACATGCTTCACACAGATACATACACACAACACACTTTCAAATCACCGGATATTCCCAAAATGCAAACCAAAACTTCAAAGTATCCCCAGAACTCGAGCTCCAGGGAACAAAAGACACAAATTGTACAAGATAACATTTAGCAACAAACAAAGGTGCATTCAAACCAGACCACAATAAGGTTAAACTTCTATACTGTTCAGTACACTTGCACAGTGCAGAAATCCGGTCTCTAGTTATCTCTTGTTCTCTGGTTATAACCGTCCTGCATCTTCATGGGGTTCCTAACTTAGCTAACACGTTAGCTACACACCCAAATCCAGAGTCTGCTGCGTTCCATCCTGGAATACAGAAGGCTGGAGATGCCTTTCCATTCTCTCACACATTTTCCTGAATCCCATCCTCATCGCCAAAAATGCCTTGGATCATCGCATGTCTTCAAGCAGTTCTTTTCAGATTTGAGTAAATATAATTAATAGAGGGCTCAACCACAGCAATTTGCTTAAATATAAAGTTTATTGAATAATAATGAATGAATATAGTGGTAATAATAAATGGAAGAGAAAAGGAAAAAGAAACAAGTCTCATGTCCTTCTAGAAAAAGTAACAAGTCTCACGCTCTCCTGCCTGTCGGAGCCCCTTGATCAATGGCTGATCTGGAGGCTTAGGTTCGTTCTTCGCACCATTCATGATTCCGAGCTGAGACAAAGTCCTGCACTTTGGAATGAAACTCTCTCTCTCTCCCTCTTATATAGTCTGACAAAAGGACTAGCACAAAGAAAGCAGATACAGAAAGACAAAACTGCTGGGTGGTACAGAAAAAAACAGGATGGGAAAACAAGCTGCAGGTGTCATCTTTGGCTCATAAAAGAATGTTCACGGGACTTACTGAAGGTCATGCAGCTTGTCAAATGTCATCAAGAGTTTTAGCCATTCAGCCCATCCTCTACAATCTATCTTCTCATGCAGCTGTTGAATATCATCATTAACTTTTAGTCCTTCAGCCCATCCTATAAAATAACTTTTTCAAAAGCTTAGTGTCACTTCTGTGTTAGGTCTGTAGAATCCTCTGCTGCTCATTCATGTAACTCTAATGCAAAAGAACAGCGGTTACCAGGTTCCTTAATGTTTGCCAATGCCACACCATTTGAGAATAATAATCAAAATGTTGGCATAGCAAATTCTAAGGCATCTGATATGAAGGAAATACAAATTTATGGAGCTTGACAAAAAGATTTTCTTCATGAATCAATGCAAATCTTTACTACAAGCTTCCCCATGCATTCAGCATCTGTGTGTGTTTTTTTAAAATTCATTTGTAGGATGTGGGCGGCTCTGAGGAAGGGTCACCAGACCCGAAACGTTAACGCTGTTTCCTCCTTCACAGATGCTGCCAGACCTGCTGAGCTTTTCCAGCAACTTTGTTTTTGTTCCAGCTTTTTTATTGCCCGTTCCTAGTTGCCCTTGAGAAGGTGGTGGTGAACTGCCTTCTTGAACCTTTCCAGTCCACCTGTTGTGAGTTGATCCATAATGCTGTTAGGGATATGTTCAGAAGGACTATGCAGCTGGAGATACCTTCTGCATAATAATTGTAAAGAAGGAGGAAAACAGCCAGTGCTCTCTGAGGGTGAGGCAACGTTGGTAGAAGAAAGCAGCCTGCTCACTGTTGCCTCTAATGGTCCTGGATCTCATTTGTTTAATTTTTTTAATTTCCAAAGTACACAAATATGCTAAATATGGAATTTGGGTGTAAGTTCCATTGACAAGATTGCCATAGGCATTGGCGTAAATTTTAGTGCGCATAGAATTGAGGAAATTCCAGGCAATTGCCTCAAAAGTATTGACAGCAAAGTTCATGCTGTAATTAGTCAACTGGAAGAGAGTGTGTTTGCTTTACCATACCAGACACGTCCAGTCTATGAATCAATATACTTCAGTACAACTTGAAACAATAATTTACCACTGACAGCTTCCACTGCAGCCAGTATTTGTAAGCTGTATCTACTCAGCTCTCAATGCAGTGAAGTAGGGACTGAATTGTTAAAAAGTCAAGAGGACTCCCCATTAGGGTGAGCAGACTATTTCACATTGACTTGTTCAACATTCGATGTAGTGACTCATGTCTGTAAATCTATTTCTACAATGCAGAAAATGCAGACATTTCACAAAATTTCACTGCCCTGTGGGAGTTTTGATATTGTTGTTTTTAATCTGAAGATGAATCGCTTTTTAAAAACGACATATCACCCTACCATTTTCTTTTCCGATACATATTTGCAAACAGGAAACTTTCAGAAGTCTCGACTTGAAAATCCCATCCAGGGCAGGTGAAAGTCACTTGCTAAAATGTTAACATTGAGTACCTTATAATGTTCAACATCAATGACATTTATCATTCCCTACTATCTGGTAAATTAAACTGGAATTCTTTTACCAATTGGAAGATTAATTAGGCTGCCCATGGGCCAATTATATAGAAACATGCAGATTCGTATCAAGAAATTAGAAATCAGAATGTCACTTCCTCAGTGAAAAACAAGACTAATTTTCTACTCAGCTGCATTTAAAAATCTCTTCAATCATTGGTATGGTTTCAGTAAAAGCCCTTGTTGTTATATATAATGTTTAAATGCTCACATTTGCAGAGAAGTAGAATTTTTAATTTTGATATATGTGAAGGAATTGTCCCCATCCTGTGACCATCTGCTCCTGAGAGTTGTTGCTAAGTGGAATTCTTAAATGAGTTCTCTTTTCCTGTTTACAGACGTCTCCACAGTTCATATTGTGCAGCAATGGCACCCCGTTAACTAAAGAACGCACTCACTGGGGAGCAAAGGATTCAAATTTCCATTTCTGCACCAGAGTACCACTGCAACATGATGACTCAACCATCAAAAGAATTTCAAAAAGGGACAAAGGTGGGAGTTTACACCTACGCAGAGTAATAAGGCAAAAGCTAAAGAGGATTTACATGCATTTCGAAAGGCAAGGACTGATTAGGGATAGTCAACATGGCTTTGTGCATAGGAAATTGTGTCTCAGTAACTTAATTGAGTTTTTTGAAGTAACAAAGAAGATTGATGAGGGTAGAGCAGTGGGCGTGATCTATGTGGATTTCAGTAAGGCGTTTGACAAGGTTCCTCATGGTAGACTGGTTAGCAAGGTTAGATCACATGGAATACAGGGAGAACTAGCCATATGGATGCAGAACTAGCTCGAAAGTCAAAGACGGTGGTGGTGGAGGGTTGCTTTTCAGACTGGAGGCCTGTGACCAGGGCTGTGGTCCTAGGTCCACTGCTTTTCATCATTTATATAAATGATTTGGATGTGAACATAGGAGGTATGGTTAGTAAGTTTGCAGGTGACACCAAAATTAGAGGTGTAGTGGACAGCAAAGAAGGTTACCTCAGAGTACAATATTAACTTGATCAGATGGGCCAATAGGCGAAAGAGTGACAGAGGGAGTTTAACTTAGATAAATGTGATGCACTGCATTTTGGAAAGGCAAATCAGGGCAGGACTTACACACTTAACTGTAAGGTCCTCGGGAGTTTTGCTGAACAAAGAGACCTTGAAGAGCAGGTTCATAGTTTCTTGAAACCCACCAAGCCACAAGTCATTCAGACAGTTGGGAGGTCACTGAACCAAGACCCCAGGGATAAAGTCTTGTATCGAGAGCTGCTGACCAATCAGAAACTGGCAGCTCTTGTGCTCAGCAAAGTCACTGGGTAAACTCTGGCTGCTGCCAGAGGACGGGTACTGGAGACCCAGGATTGCAGACCAGCCCAGGCCACAGGGTGTGGGGCATTGACAGGTCATGAGTCCCAGGCAGAGGAATGTGGGGAGTTCAGCAGCAAAGGCAGAGATCTGGCTCTCGGTGGGATCCCGTTCCCAATGACTTGGCCTTGGATCGGGCACAGAGTGCCTTTGCTCACTTGACCTCACCCTCACTACGTGACAAGTCAATTGCACAGTTTTAGTTCCTGTTGCAGGGCAACAAGCCCACCTACGGGTAGGTTAACCCTAGTAGAGGCAGGATGAGGGCCTTAAGTGTTCATTAATAGGCGACTTAAGTACCTCAATTGGAGTTGGGTCCAGTAGGCCCGAACTTAAATCTGGTGCACATAAGCAGAGAGAGTGAGGTAAGGCCACTGTCCTGCCTAAACAAATGCCTTTCCCTCCTCAAAGCCTGCCACCACCAAGCAGAAGATTCCACCCAATGCCTACTTACTAATGTATTATTGTAAAAGAGGCAAATGTCACACTTTGTTATAGAAACAAGTCAATGTTAATAAGGTAGACAAACAGGAGGCTGGAAGAACAAAGTAGGCCAGGCAGCATCTGGCGGAAAGGAGCAGTCAATGTTTCGGGTATTACCCTTCTTCAGGACTGGATGTAGGGGTAGGGGGAGATGCAGATAAAGAGAGGGGAAGGGGTAGAGACGGAATGGTGGTGACAAGTGGACACTGCTGGTAGGTACGACCTGATTGGTCGATGGGAAGAATGAATCTAGTTGGTAGCTGGAAGGGAGGGTCAGAAGGTGGAATGGAAGGGAGGAGGTGGGGCTGGAAGGGGAGGTGGGGGATGGATGGCAAGGTTATTTGACATTGGAGAACTCAATGTTGAGTCCTTCAGGCTGTAGGGTTCCCAGGCAGAAGATACTGTGGTATTCTTCAAATTTGCAATCTGAGTCACTGTGACATTAGTGGAGGTAGAGGACAGACATGTCGGAGAGGGAGTGGGACAGGGAGTTGAAATGGTCAGTGACCAGGATGTTAGGTTGACCGTTATAGGCCAGGTGGAGATGCTCAGCGAAATGGTCACCTAGTCTACGTTTGATCTCACCAATATAGAGAAGGACACATTGGGAGCACCAGATGCAATAAGTCCAAGTTGGAGGAGATGCAGGTGAAGCTCTGTCTTACTTGGAAGGACTGTTTAGGGTCTTGAATGGAGGTGACGGAGGTGGTGCGTGGGCAGGTGTTGCATCTTTTAACGTTACAGGGGAAGAGTTGTGGTAGTTGGTGGAGAGTGTGGCGAAGGGAATGGTCCTTGCGGAAGGCAGAGAGCTATGGGGAGTAGAAGATGTTCTGGGTGGTGGTGTCTGCTTGGTTCAGAGATAGTAGGAACTGCAGATACTGGAGAATCTGAGATAACAAGGTGTAGAGCTGGATGAACACAGTAGGCCAAGCAGCATCAGAGGAGCAGGAGTTGACGGAAGTGATTGAGGATGATATGTTGGAAGTGGAGGCTGGTGAGGTGCAAAGTGAGGAAGCATCCTGAATGCCTTTTTCAAACAATGGTCTTTTCCCCCTTCTGCCTTCCAGACAGCCCTCCACCACGCCTCCTCCATTCCCCTCTCCACAGCTCTTAACCACCCATCCCCCTCAAAACATAATAAAGATAAGGACCCCTTGTCCTCACTTTCCACCCAACCAGCGTCTGCATCCAATGTATCGTCCTCAAATACTTCTGCCAACTCAAATTAGTCACCACCATCTGGAACATCTACTCCCCACCCCTCTCTGCCTTCCGCAAGGACGCTTCGCTACTCCTTAGTTCACGCCACACTCCCCATCAACCACTCCAACCCATCCGGTACCTTCCCCTGTAACCATAAAAGATGCAACATCTGCCCACACACCACCTCCCTTACCTCCATCCAGGGCCCGAAACAGCACTTCCAAATGAGACAGAGCTTCACCTGCATTTCCTCCAACCTAGTCTATCACATCCAGTGCTCCCGATGTGGTCTTTTCTATGTCGGTGAGACCAAACACAGACTGTGACCATTTCACTGAGCATCTCTGCCTAGCTTGTAACGGCCAACTTAACCTCCTGGTCACTGCCCATTTCAACTACCTGCCCCACTCCCCCCTCCAACAGGTCCGTCCTCTACCTCGTCCAGTGTTGCAGCGACTTGGAACACAAATTTGAAGAATAACACCTTACCTTCCAGCTGGGCACCCTAGAGTCCAGAGAACTCAATATTGAGTTCTCCAATTTCAGATAACCTTGCTACCCATATCCCGCCTTCCCTTCCAGCCCCACCTCCTCCCTTCCATTCCACTTTCTGACCCTCCCTTCCTGCCACCAACCAGATTCATTCCTCCCATCGACCAATCAGGTCATATCTACCGGCAGTGTCTGTCTATCACCACCATTCCATCTCCACCCCTTCCCCTCTCTTTATCTGCAGCTCCCCCTACCCCAACATCCAGTCCTGAAGAAAGGTTATACCCAAAATGTTGACTGCTTATTTCCTCCAGATGCTGACTGCTGTGTTCTTCCTGCCTCCTGTGTGTTTACCTTGGATTCCAGCATCTGCAGTTTTTTTCTGTCTCTAATCAATGTTAATAACACTGTTTGCTCTGGGGAGTTTTACCTGTCACTGTATTATGTAACTAAAATTTCTCATTTCTGTTGGATCAGCCACACAGATGCCTTCAGGTATTCCCGGTGAAATTGGTGAACTCATCAGGAAAGAAGCAAGCCAACAAACAGAGTATGTGCAGACCTAGCATCACTCACACTGTTCCTTTGAAGGTTGACTCTAACCAGTATACAACTCTCTTATGCATTGTTTAGTATTTATTATGTAGAAGTGCTGGTGTTGGACTGGGGTGGACCAAGTCAGAAGTCACACAGCACCAGGTTATATTCCAACAGGTTTATTGAAATCACAAGGTTTCAGAGCACTGCTCCTTCGTCAGGTGGCTTCACCTGATGAAGCGGCTACGCTCTGAAAGCTTGTGATTTCAAATAAATCTGCAGGACTATAACCTGGTGTCATGTGACTTCTGACAGAGTATTTATTAATTTGCCAATTCTTTTTTGAAATCTTTTCCTGCTTCCTGCAAAATTATCAAAGTGAACTCAAACTACTATACAAGAGGAAAAGAGCAATGTCAGCAAAGGTGTTCATTTTTGCTAAACCTTTTGCTCCCTCCCCCATAAGCTATCCTAATGTAAAACACTGTATGGCATACATACTGAAGGAAAACTATCATTGACACATAGATCCCACAGGTATCCTTAAATACAATATGGGTGCATATAACATTTACAGAGAAGGAATAGGCTATTGCTGGTGAATGTCTCTAATACTTTTTCAATTTTTCAATTATAGATCCGGCGTGGCTGTTCTCGATAAGGTAACGTAAAAATACTTCAGTGGTCTTGCAGGGGTTGCACTACGTTTCAGATCTTTCACAATGCAGTAAAACTTATTTGGCCATCACTGATGACAAACAATGAGCAGCAACATTAGCAATAATCGCAGTGGGACATTAAGAACGTCTTACTTACTATGAAACTGAAAGATAATTTTGTAACAAGTCAAGCAACAACTACCTGATATCAATATTCATACCTTGATCTCAATTACACACTGGGGTAGAACTGGAAAGCAGTTTGGGCTCTTCTAGTTCAGTGGTAGTGTCCCTACCTTTCAGCCAGGAGGCCCAGTATCAAGTCCCACTTGCTCCAGAGGTGTGTAACAATATCTCTGAAAAGGTTGATTTAAAAAAATCACAATATATAACTAGTTTGGAGAGAGGCTGTAAAAAGATTTAAAATAGAAGTAGATTATATATTGAGTAGGCTGAATCATGATCGAGTAACAATTAACAAAGCAAGCAGATTACCCAGTGAAAAGAATATGCTGGAACACACTCAGCTGATCTGGCAGCATTTGTAAATGACAGAACAAAATTTTTTATTTCAGGTTGATGAGCCATCATGATTAGTGGAAGACCATGGATCTGAAACATTTAGCAGAATTGTCTGCCCTCTCTGGTGGCAAACCTGGAGATGGCAAGAGCATGTAATTAGCTGGGATGGTGGTACACGTGAAAGCCCTTGCCCTATTACCGCCACCAGAATTAAGTTCTGTGCAGTTAAGCCTATGCACGACCTTCCACCCTGCTGTCAATTTAGGACCATAAATGGCTAATTAATAATTAACCTGGGTGATTGGGCCTATCACCATGTGGGGTGTCTGACAGTCAATAACCATGTGACCAGTTTGTCACCTATAGTGAGAATCAAAGGCACTCAGAGAAAGATGATGGTTGTAAACTTCTGTGAGTCATTGTCCCTGTATCTGCCCCCTTCTGAATTCATTTTTGCCCCACAATGCTGCCCTTCTTTGATCTCCCCTGTAACTATCATCCTTTTCAATATTTCCTTTCATATGCCTGCTCTTTCCCCCGATTCCAGTCTCATGCAGATCATTTACCTTCCCTGTGTTCTTTTAGTTTATGCCCACAATTACCCTAACACCTTGACCTACCCATTCTCCCTGCCCATCATACCTAATTACTTGATTGTGTTTTCCATCCTTAATATCTAGCTCTCATTCTTCTTTGTCCTGTATTGCCTCTATCACTGTGACCCTCCCAGTTTGTTCCCTCCATACCCAGGTTCCTTCCGTGTCCCCAGCGACCATGGAATTTTTCAATTCCATTCCCAGACCAGTCTATTTTTCTGTGAACCTTTTCCTCCTGAGCCACCTTTTCAGTATAGCCCTTTTCCTTTTAGACCCCATTTTATGTGAGCCCCACTAGCCCATGCCTGTGAGATTTACTGACATCAGCCAATGTGGCTGCCTTGCTTGGGAAGAGGGCTTGGTCAACCTTTACCTCGTACACTATAAGCAATATGAAAACTACAAAAGTAAGACTGCATAGCTCTGAGACTTCTCAGGAGCTGAGTGAAATGGAGAGAGTTCACCCCTTATATTGTAAATCTCTGGTTATGAAGAAGCCAAAATATTGGATAAAGTTTGTACTCACTGGAGTTCAGAGGAAGATGCCTACCCTGCCAGGTCCGTGCGTCATAAATACAGTTGGGTTTGTGAACACACTTGTTTTTTGTTTATTTACTTGTGGGGTGTCGGTGTCACTGGCTGACCAGCATTTGTTGGCCACCTCTAGATGCCCTTGAGAAGGTGGTGGTGTGATGCTTTCTTGACCACTGCAGTCCCTATGCTGTGGGTAGACCCACAATGGTGTTAGGGAGGAAATTCCAGGATTTTGACACAGGGAAGACTGCACTGTGAACATAATTCCAGGGGGCTGGAATATTAATAAGTATCCATTACATGCTAATGAATGCAAAAGAGGTTCCTGAACATGAAGGACAACAAAACCAATCTGCCTGTAAATTTCCAAGAACTTAATAGGAAAGCTTTCAATGCACCATCGGGAAACTGAATTTTTATGTTCCACCCAATTCAGTTCCCCCAGCTGTCCTTCTAAAAGCTCCAGCCGGGCACAAAAAGTTTTGCTATGGTTTCAATTCAGGATGTGTGTGACATGGAGTTAGAACTTTGCAGGTTATAGTACTACCAAACAGCAGATGCCCTTCTTATCCTAGGTTGTACAAGTTCTGAAATTGGAAGGTGCAGTTGAAGGAACCTTTACAGCAAGTTGCTGTAATGCATGTTGTTATTGGGACAGTAGAATTTTTTTGCTGCCACTGTGCAATTTATCCCATACTAAAGGGAGTTAATATTTAAGATAGGGGAATGGGATGCTGGTCAAGAGAACTACTTTGTCCAAGACGGTGTCAAACGTCCTAAGTGTCATTGGAGTTGAAGTCCAATCGGACAAATGGATGGGATTACATCATATCTAACTCATGCCTTTTGGATGGTGGACAGTCTTTGGAGAGTCAGGAGATGAGTTACTCACTGTAGAGTTCTGTTTCTGACTTGCTTTTGTAGCTACAGTATGTACATGGCTGATCCAGATAAGCTTTTAGTCCATTGTAGTTTCCAAGACGTTAATGATGGGGGATTCAAAAATGGCAATGATATTGAACGTCAAAGGAGATGGTTAACTTTTCCCTTGTTGGAACTGTTTGTTCTTGTACATATTATTTGACACTGAGTGTTTTCCAGGTCTTGCTGTATGCTGGAATAGACTAATTCATTCCCTAAGGAATTAGGAATGATCCTGAACATTGAATAATCAGTGAACATCCTTATTGTTGACTTTAGGTTGGATGAAAGGTCAGTAATGCAGAAGTTGAGGTGATAGAGATCCTGGGCAGAGGAGATATACTTGTTTGGTCCAACAGCCATAGTTATCATTAGCTTTGTTTTCTCCATGCAGATGCTGCTACACCTGCTGAGTTTGTCCAGCAATTTCTGTTTTTGAACCACAATTACCTCTTTGCAAAGAATAACTTCAATCAGTAGAGAGCTCTTCTCCAATTCTCACTGAGTTCAAATTTTCTAGGGCTCCTTGAATTGTCCAGACAATCATTCCTTCATCAATGCTGAAATTTGTCTTTGTTTGGACCAAGGCTGTAATAATGTTGAGCTGACTGGCCCTGGTGGAACCCAAACTGAAATTGGGTTCTAGTCAGTGTACAGTGCAAATATCCAAGGCCTAAACAAGGTACAAAGAGAAGATAATGTTAATTTCTTGTTCCTAATTAAGTATGAAGGGAAATTACAAAGACTTGAACTCTCAGTCTTGAAAGGAGATGATTGGGTTAGATATTTCAGATACTCAGTGGAATAGAAATGTTGAAAGCATCATTGAACACCATTGTAGGTCAATATGATATGCAACACCTGATTTAAAAAAAGGCAAGCTTTAAATCGATGTCAGGAGATATGTCGCAAATGATAATGGTTTGAATTGAATGTAACTCTTTATCAGAGCTGAAGAAGTTCCAGTTAACTCTTCTGATTTTCCTGATGAAGATGCTGTCAGCTCTGCTGAATATTTCTAGCACTTTCTGATATTTTAGCTTTCCAACATCCAGAGTATTTCGTTGTTACCTCACAAATGGTATTTAATATTTAATCTAGCAGATAGCGCTTGGTAGAATAGGACAGTGGAGCTAGTATCTCTGGTCAGTCAAGAAGCATTTAAGTGGAGCTATTGATTAATATAGAAGAAGGTTAATGTGTTGAATACCATTTGTTCATTCACACCAAATTTTGGTTCTTTAAATTGATTTTATCTGTAATTTATGTTTTGTAGGAGATCCAGCAGCTGTCTGAATACCTAAAGGTAATATCTCACAAGACCTTTTTCTGAAGACAGTATTGACCATTTAGAATCCCATAAAAATGTACACTTCTAATTCACCGAAGTGGCCTAGTAGTTAGGATTTGGTGCTTTTACCGTCATGGTCCAGGTCCAATTCCCAGTCAGGGAATGTGACTTTATGCATTCTGGAAGAGGGAGGCAATGGCTTTGTGATATTATTGATGGACTATAAATCCACAGGCCCAGGTAATGTTCAAACCCTGCAATGCATTCAGTTGAGAAGAATCTGGAATTAAGAGTCTAATGATGATCCTGAATCCATTGTCAATTGTCAGAAAAACCCACCTGGTTCACTAATGTCCTTTAGGGAAGAAAACTGCCATCCTTACCTGGTCTGTTCCAGATGTAATTCTAGACCTTCTGGGCAATTAAGGATGGGCTATTAATGCTGGCCTGGCCAGCAATGCCCACATCCTGTGAAGGAGTAAAAAAAGTAGGTGAGTACATTTGGTTTTATACTACTGTAATCCAAAATCTGAAGGTTTAATGATTTAATGGAGCTTTAAAGCTCAAACAAGAATGTGAGTTTATCAGATTGTTAAAGTTTGATGAACACTGAATGTATATTTCTTTTATAGGAAGCTCTGCATCGTGAGCTAATGCTTAAACAGAAGCTCACTATTCTTCAACAGCTTCTTGCAACGGTTTTGCAGGCAGCAGAGAAATCATGGAAGGTAGGGACAGAGTGGGTGATCTATTGTCGATTACCACAGGTTATTTAAAACAAAATATTCTACTTTGTTGGATATTTACTCAAGAGCCTTTACAAATGTTTATAAAACTGTCATTTTCTGTCCGTCCCTAGTTTGTCTGAGAAATACTAGTTGGCTTTCTTGAACTGCTGGAGTCCTTGTTTTTACGAGGCTTGTAGATGGTAGGCATTTATAGAATTTTGACCCAACGACAATGAATCTCTGAGACAATGAAAGAATGGTGATATATGTCCAGACTAATATGGTGTGGGCAGTATTCTTTTAATTATACGTAGATTGTAAATTGATCATCATTAATTATGTCTTGAAGATTCTATGTTGGTGCAAGTTATGTCAATAAGCTTTTTTTTTGCTTGAACGGACTTTATTTTAGGATCATATACATCCAGCTAAACAAATTTCCTAAAATGGAGGTTCTACCAGACGGAAGGCTGGATTCAATTTGGCAGGAAAATACTATGTTGGCTTTAATGCAGGTCCTAGCACAAAGTAGTATTTCAGTTTGACCTGTAATTATTTTAATGTGCAAAATTCTCCACTATTCATAAGGCCAGTGTATTTGTATTTATTTATTTAGATCAACCATACTAAGATAATAAGTTGCTGTACAATTATGCCACTGCAAAAATATGTTTTATTTGTCCTTTGGTGAGATACTGCCTCTATTCTCTGAAGTTTAAAGGAATTGGCGTTAGTCTTGTTAGAAAATAAAAAATTCTAAAGGCGTTTGACAGGGTTGAGGTTGAACAATTGTCTCTGCTTGTTAGGGAATTTAAAACATGGGAGTGAGCAGTATGGCTAATTGTTTAGGATTGAGATGAGGAGAACTTATTTCACTCAAAGAGTTATGAATCTTTGAAATTCTCTATCCCAGAAGGCTGTGGATTTCATCATTGAATACAAAAGACTGGGATAAGCAGAATTTTGGTATCTCGTGGAAGTGTGGAATATATGGACCAGAAGGGAAAATGGTGCTGGAGATCAAATTCAGCCATTATCGTGTTGAAGAACAGCCTTGATAGGCCATGCGGTCTACTCCTGCTCTCATTCCTTGTTCTTGTAGAAGTTTGTGTAAGGCAGACAAAAAACATGCTTTCGTCCCCCTTCATAATCTGTGTTTCCTGGAATAGGTTATTAATGTGGTGCCAGAGCCATGTCATGAAGGATTCCACTCTGTGTCAAGGATACTTCACCAGGAAACTCTCTCATTCTTGTTGTCTGACAAAGGAATGACGGAAGGATTTACAGGTTGACAATCACCACCTTCCATGACCATCAAATACTGGGATGGGACTTGAACCCCAAACAGATTGTTACCAGAAAATAACTTGGTTCTGGCTCATATGCTCTTCAGAGGGTCAGTGCTGCCTTGATGGGCTGAATAGCCTCCACCCACTCTGTAGGATTCTATAATTCTATGATCTAGCCTCTGAACCAAGGAGGCTACCCATTAGAAACAAGGCTCCTCTCTGGCATTTCACCTTGTGTTAAATAAAAAATCTAATTAATTTTAATGTCCTCACAATGTTATTTTCTGTGGCAATATTTGATGTTGCAGTAACATTGAATACTCTTTCTGTGCTCAGTTCAGTCTTAGACTATGGTGTGTTGATTTGTCATAATACAAGGAGATAGTAATAAAAAAAGCTAGTTGGTATTTTCTGATTTAGATTCTATCTCTCTGTCTTCCCATACTCTTTTTTTAACATTCTCTCACACATGCTTCTTAACTGAGAAATCAGGCAGCTACATGGTAATTTATGAAAGGTGATACAAACACAAGTTTTAATAACTTAAAATGACCCAAGGCATCCTTTGACTGGGTTGGGAGTAGGGGTGGGGCAAGCAGTGAGCAACAGGAGGAACAGAAGGATTGCAAGTTGTTCACTCATATTTACCTTGACCTTTTTTGGAGATCTTGCAGCATTTGAGTTGGCTCCATATCAGCTTCACAAATGCAGGAGTTGAAATGACATTGTAATGAAATAAACAGACATGACCTGGCTAAAGATGAGGTGAATTTCCTAATGATTAACAAGTTGTAGCCCAGCATCATTTGGACTCTTCTCTTTGCTATTTGCTATGGATTACATTTTATTTCTGCCTTTTTAGGTACAATTGGACGATGACTCAATGCATTGCAAATTGCAGTCACTAGAAAATCAGTTACACACCTGGACACAGGTAACAGAAAGAAAAGTATATTTAAAGAAATACATTATTAACTCAGCTGGTTCCTATAAATCTTTGAGTTAAAAATGTCTTTTATACATGTTTAGAAGGAAAAATGTTGGAGTAATGTTAGATATGTGTGAGATATTAATTAGGTAAAAATTGGTATTGGTAATCCAATATAAAAGTTAATTGAGTTATTTAAAGAGTGAAGTGAAAATTCACTGCAATGACACAGGGAAACAACTACTAAAGGTGTAAAACACCAGAGCTATATTTTCACTGAAATACTAAAAGTTGGGAGATCTAATGAGGATTTTCAAAATCATGAATTGACTTCAGAGCCTAAATTGTGAAGTATTATTTACAGTGATTGAGAATCAGAGCATGAATTTGGGATTAAATGATAAACTAAAAGAATGAAGCAGAAGTTAAATGAGGGGGCTGTCAGAAATGGAATGATCTGGAGGTGCTGGTGTTGGACAGGGGTGGACAAAGTCAAAAAAAGTGGAGTGCAGTCAGTCCACCATTTTAGCTTGTTCACTCACACCAGTTGTATGATCCTTTGATCTCTCTGCCCGTCATCTCTCTACCTATAAACTCTGGGTCTATGTGCAGTCCTCTCACTGCAATTGACAAAGGGGTTGTGCTCCGATAGCTTGTGTTTTCAAATAAACCTGGTGGACTATAACCTGATATAACCAGGCGTGGGGCTGGATGAACACAGCAGGCCAAGCAGCATCATAGGAGCAGGGAAACTCGATGTTTCGGGCCTAGACCCTTCATCAGAAAGGTCCATTCATCATTCATCATTTCTGATGAAGGGTCTAGGCCCGAAACGTCAAGTTTTCCTGCTC
>JAHRHZ010000028.1:21649684-21723089 GCA_024137785.1 Ginglymostoma cirratum
TCAAGTTTTCCTGCTCCTATGATGCTGCTTGACCTGCTGTGTTCATCCAGCCCCATGCTTGTTATCTCAGATTCTCCAGCATCTGCAGTACCTTTTATCTCTTATCCATGAGTAGAAGCTCTATTTTGGTGTTAAACAATAAATGATGTTCCTTTCCAGTTGGACTTTGAGTTATTGCATTGGTGACGAGGGTGAAGAAAAGTTTCAGACAGTCTGGTCTTTCAATGAACCCAGTAAGAAATGAGATACTTTCTTTCAGGCAAACTGGATACAAGAGGATCACAGACATAATCCTCCTGGCCACTTATGGGACCCCAACTTCCAGCATCATAATGAATTTAAATTACCTGGCAGCCCTGGAGTCAGAATCTTTTGGCGAACTGATAGACATGGTACTAGACTACTGTGACCCCAAACCATGTGTTAAATTGCAGCGGCACAGGTTTAGCACTGTAAATAGATTTCCTGGGAAACCAGTTACTGAATTCTTGATGGAACTGCATAAATTAGCAGAACACTGTGAGCATGGGTTGGCACTTTGGGATATATCACTGGATCCCTTAGTTTGCGGAATTAATAATATTGCGATGGAAAGGAAGTGACTGACTGAACCAGAACTGAACCTCAAGAAAGCCATAGAACTAGCCCTTTCCCATGAAAATGTGAAAAAGGGGCTAAGAAGCTTCAGGGCTCTGTAGATGGTCCCATCCTCCACCTTGGGTTACCTCCATACTGCAGAGCGAATCCCCAGCAAACAACATTTTTGGTTCCCATTGGTCGCCAAGTGTGGGCGATTGGAGTCGGAAGCCACAAAATTCCAGAACTGGATGGGAAGTTTCTGCACAATACAGAAAGTAGGAAGAATGTCCATTTTCTGCATTTGTGACCATAGAGTTTGCCCCAGACAAGGCTATAAAAACAGGTGAAACATGTACCTGCCCAAGCCAAAGGGTGAAGCCACCTCACAACAGGACTTTGCAAATAAATCAGTCCCAGGATGAGGAAGTGGTACCAATTCACATAAAACTTCAGGTAAATGGCCACCCCTAGATATGAAGGTAGACGTAGGTACTGCCATGTATATTGTTGGGGAGCAAACCTTTAGGAAACTCCAATGGATCATCTTTCCTTTAAGTCTGTGACACACCAATGCTAGATTTCCTACATGCACAAGGGAGACCTTATTTATTTGCGGGACCACTATAATTCCAATTATCCATGGACAACAGATAATCCGATTCCCCTTAATGGTCATGCAAAGGTCAGATTCCAACCTTTTGAGAAGGGACTGGCTACAGAAGATCTGCCTGGATTTAAAATAGATACTGATGGTCGATATGAAATTTTTGGCAAGTATTCTGAAGTGTTCCAAGAGGGTGCCAGGAAGCTAAAAGGTGTCAAAAGATTTATGTATACCCAGAAGCAGCTAAATACTTCAAAGCATAGGGAAGGCAATGGCCTAGTGGTATTATTGCTGGACTGTTAATCCAGAGACCCAGATAACGTTCTGGGGACCTGGGTTTGAATCCCGCCGTGGCAGATGGTGGAATTTGAATTCAATAAAATATCTGGATTTAAGAATCTATTGATGACCATGAATCCATTGTCGCTTGTCGAAAAATCCACCTGGTTCACCAATGTCCTTTAGGGAAGGAAGCTGTCATCCTTACCTGGTCTGGCCTACATGTGACTCCAGACTCACAGCAATGTGGTTGACTCTGAACTGCCCTCTGGGCAATAAATGCTGCATAGCCAGTGATGCCCTCTTCCCATGAATGAATAATAAAAAAAACCAATGCTTAACGAGCCAGAGGCTGAATTGGAACAGCATGCGCACAATTTACTGAATAGGCCACACCAGTAGTCTCAGTTGTAAAACCTGACAACCTGATGTATCTTTGTGGGGATTATGAGTTGACAGTCAACAGAGTTTCCCACTTAGACAGACAGCCTATGCCACACATAGAAGATACGTATGAAAAGCTGGCAGAGGATTTATCTATCTACTAAATTGCATTTGAGCCACACCCACCTCCATCTGGAGCTGGAGGTGTCATCCAGGAATTATATCACTATAAATAATCACAGAGGACTGTATGAGAACACTCATTTGCCATTTTGGGGTATCTTTGGCTTGGGCCATCTTTCAAAGGGTGATGGAGAATATCCTCCAAGGGGTGCCCGAAGTGGCAGTCTGTCTGGATGACATTCTAATCTCAGGAGCTACTGCAAAGAAACCTGTAGAGAGTTTGGAGAAGGTTTTGCTGCATTTTTCTGAGGCTGGCATCCAGCTAAAAAGGAAATAGTGAGTGTTTCAGGTAAACAAGGTATTGTACCTCGGGTACAGAGTCAACAAGGACAGATTATACCCTGTTGAGGAGAAGGTGAAGACCATAAAAGGGGGCTTTGATTCAAAGGAACATATTGGAGTTGAAGTTTTTTCTAGATCTCAAAAATTAATAGTGGGGAGATATGGTCCACATAAGGAACTTCAGTGACCGCTTTCCAAGGACCACAAGAGATATCCTTAAAAATACAAGACCGCATCATACATGGTCAAAACTGGGGAGAAGATCACAAAAAAAAGTACATTAACTACCTCCAGTGGGAACTCTCCACAGAGACGATTGTTTTGACCGACATGTCACCGAGGATGAACTCTTCAACGATGGTCACGGAAGAGACATTCACCTGCTTCTTATACACGCCTCAACCAGACCTGGGAAGCAATAGGAATGGGGCCATGGGCAAAATGTCACGGGAAGCCCCATCATCACAGGAATGAAGGGGGATCCTTGAACTTGGAAGGATGTGATAAACCCTTCCAGCCACATGGGAAATCATTAATTAATCTCTCAGTGGAGCTCATTGAATATGAGTTCCTTTGGTAACAGACCGTGTCCTGCCCATGTGAAACTCATTATCTGAGTCCTTTATAAAGCAGACCTATTGATGGGTCAGCAGTACTGTCTATCCCAGGCTGTAGCCTATCAATGCCATGAGTAGAGACTCTATTTTGGTGTTCAATGATAAATGATGTTCCTTTCTAGTTGGGATTTCTGAGTTAATACACTGACTTTGGATAGTTTTGAAACTTTTTGCCACATGCAGCTATCATGTAAGCTGGGGAATAAGTATAGTTTGCTTTCTTTTCCAGCAAAATTACAGAAAACCGAAGAGCAGGAACAGATAATGGCATCTACAATCACTAGCCTACAGGGTAAGTGTCTGACTTATTTTAAATTCATTTTTCATGGTATGTAAATGCTGCTGGCAAGACCAGCATTCATTGCATAGTTTTAATTTCCTCTGGCAAGATGGAACAATGGCACAGCAGGCTTGAAGGGCCAAATGGCCTACCCTTGATCCTTGTTCAAATATTCACTGTAGACCACTTTATGCAGTAATGTTCATTTGCAAAGACAATATTGTTTCCTGTCTTGTTTCTACAACATGATTGATCCAATGAATTAGTTGGATGTGAATGAGATTTAGCCTGTTTTGTTGTGCTTTGCATTATTTGCATCCCAGCTAAATTGTTTCATTAGATCACTGAACAATTAATGAAATGGCCAGCACAGCTCAACTCTTTGAGAACAATTCCAAGGTTGATTGTTATTGAATGAATTTATTATCAGCTGGGATTGTGGTCTATGAAAAATAATAATTAACGCCACATCAGGGTCTTTTCCTCTGTGTGTACATTAAAGAGAGTTTCTTTTGTACTACATCGCCATTATGAACCAAAATAGTGTTTTCAATGTCATGCTCACCTCAGATGAAATTTCCCCCAAAAAGTTTCAACAAACACAATTTAAAATCAAGAAATTCATCAGGAAATTACCAAAATTCAACAGCTAGAAGCCTGAGGTTTAAATCCTGCCATTAATTATCCAGATAACAACTGAGGTACATAGGATCTTTCTCTGGGCTTCCACAATGTAATGTCCAATAGATTTAAACTCCCAGGCTTTAGCTTCATGGGCTTTGACAGATTCTTACCTTAACCTGGTAGGAAGTGGAGGTGGTGTGAAAGTTTGGCAGCAGGAAGATTTTGCCACGGACCCAAAAGAAAGATCTAGGGTATTGTAAAATTAGTAGGAGGGGGAGGGAGGGTGGTTAAGGTACAGTTCCCAACTCACTGGGGTTCAGTAGGAGCTTTCCAGAACTGGAGTTTCTGCCAGAGCAATGCATCCAGAAGACTTGGGGAGCAGCAATCTAAATTTCCTGCCACAGTGTGCACCTCAGCCCAAGCTTTGTCACATCATCAGCTATTGGAGAAACCTCCAGCTCCATGATATCTCTTAGCTCTGGTTTTGAATAGGCATGAAATTCAACTGAAGTGAGACAATAACTGTGCGCCTGAAAATAATTCTATTCAATACTTTTCAAATTGCAGAGATGTTGCAGAAGAAAACCATCCAGGCAACAGAGCAGGAGAAAGCGATGCGACAGAATGGTTAGTGAAGAGATCACAGTCACCCCAGATTAATTCAGCATTTGATTATCAATGTCAAACTTGGGTTTGATTTATTCTAGACTTACTCAGTGCCAGGAGCGAACACCAGCATCAGGCACTTCAACTGCAGGTCAACAAACTGAGCAATCAATTGGAAAAGCAGTCAACTCTACTTCATGCCAAAGAGGAAGAGGTGAGAAAATAATTATCTGCTCAAGCAACCTTACATTGAACATTATGTATAACATATTATGTGCACAACCTCATATGTGCAAAAATAGAAACCAAAACCTATGAAAAGTTTAATGTTTAATGACAATTCTTTGACAGTGTTTGTTTTTAAAAGGCTTTGATGCTGAGGTTCCCTTTTAGAATCAAAGGTTAATATTGGAATACTTGACTGAAATATTTTAGTTTATTCATACTTACAGCTGCCTTACAAATTGCCTTTTCTGAAATACTAATAGCACAGTTAGATTGCATTAGGCATTGTGGTTTTAGGTTAATATTCATGAATATTAAATACCTGTCTAATACCGAAATAGAAGTCATATTTCACACCATAAGGTTCAGTCACGAGAAGTTAGGTTGACTGATTAAGAAATAATTGGGTTAAACCTTCCCACCAACTTTAGATTTAGGCTTTGAGGTGGGAGTGTTGCAAGTATGATAGGGAAGGAGTTAGGACAGAAGCCTGATATCTAACCGTCACAGAGGCATACTGTTAGTAGTAGGACCATTGGTCCACTCATCTCCCAGCCAATTGAGTCACTCAACGAACTGAATAGTGGTCTGGAACTCCCTCCTCAACAGCACTGTGTGTGTATCTACAGCAAATGGAATGCAACAACTCATAAAGGCTGCTCACCACCAGTTAGAAATGGATTATCATGCTGACCCAGCCAGAGAAGTCCATATCACTGAATGGATAATTTATACAATTCAGTCCTTGCAGCTATTTTGCCACCACATGGGAGGACACTTGGAAAACCTTGGCAGCTTCCCAATGGTTTCCAAGAGAGGGCCTCCATAAAGGACACTACATGACTCTCAAAGGGCTGCTGGTGACAACGGTTGCCCGGGCAGCAATAGTACTAACCCCACCTGTGCCCACCCCCACCTGCCACGCCCTTCTGCCTGCCTGGCCTCCTCCTCAAAATTTAACAGCACTTCCAGGTTGCTGTCAATCTGAAGGTGTGAGCATCGGTCACTGTTAGCAGAAACGCTGCAAGACTGCTGAGCTGCCACCCCTCAGATTGGGCCTGCAGTTCTGGGGGATGTGTGCTGTGTCCTTGATGGACAGCAATTTGTAATTGCCTGCTACTGCCCCAGAGTTCTGCCACCTGCTGAATAAGGGCTGCCTCCCTGATTTCATCCCTGGATTAATGGAAGAAATGAATGAGAAATTTCACATTACGTCAAATATCAGTGTAAATTTCCTCTCAGAAACTGAACTGCACATCTCATGGTTGTTGGTTTAATGTTCCTCTATGATAGCATGAAATGATATGATCAGTTAAATACAGAGATTTCAATTCAATTTCATTAGTTGTTAGTGGAGAAATCAAGAGAATTCTAGAATAAATAAATAAATCATGTTCGTATACAGGCATCGTTTTGCTCATTCTAAGTTTGCATTCTACCGAAACCTAAGTGAAGAAAAAGGCATTTTCAGTTTTCAGCTGAGGAGAGTCCATCCTGACTGTTAGTGGTCTGATGATTCCATAGTCATTACAGCCACATCACACAAGATGTACAATGCATAAACAGTGCATGCAATCCCTGTATGTAGATTAAAATCGTACAAAGTATTAACCATGCTCATTTTTGGAGGTGGAACTTTCTATTTATTTATGGAGATTTCCTTCGCATTGAGGACTATTGGTAAGGATTGTTGCCTCTTGATTCTGTTTCTGAGCCATATTATTTTCCGTGTTTGTATAATCCATTCTTTCTCATCAATCCTGTAGTGCCTTCAACTCCATTCAAAGCTTACGATTATGCAAAATGAGCATAGTGCCTTTTTAAAAAACATGCAGCATCATCAGAACAAGTCAAAGAATTTTCAGAAGAAACCTACCCAGGTGAGGTTCTGAAATCCCCTGCAGTCACAATGCAAGGTGAGAAATGGCCACTAATACCAGAGATTAACAGTTAGCAGGGAATAAATCGCCAGGTTTTGATTTAAGACATGCAATCAAATATAGGTGCCTCCTTTTTATGAATTCAGTAAATTTGGTTTCAAATAATGTATTTAACCTTTTTTCAATTATCATCAATAACCTTTTATTCCCATATTAACCCATCAAAATTTTGTATATGCTTGGTGGTTCTGTTTTGAATTGATTTGGTAACATAACTTAAAAAGACAAAGAAGCAAAGACATTAAATGGAATATATTGCATGGAAACAGGCCATTCAGCCCAATTAGTCTGTGCTGGTGTCTTTGTTCTACACAAGCCTCCTCCCATTCCAACTATCACATCACAATTATTTCAGCTATCTCAGAGATAGTAGGAACTGGCGATGCTGGAGTCTGAGATAACAAGGTGTAGAGCTGGATGAACACAGCAGGCCAGGCAGCATCAGAGGAGCAGGAAAACTGACGTTTCGGGTCTGGATCCTTCTTCAGCTATCTACTCTGTTTCCTTGTGGCTCATATACCCATAAAGTTTACATCATAAAAGAAGCCCCTGGGTTTATTGGGCAGGCAGCAGCTCTTTGCTAGAACATTCTAAAACTAATGGTGCTGGCACCTGTCTTTCCAGAGCCTCCTCTGTCATCTTTATTTTTAAAAAAGGGATTGTTATTAGATATCTAACAGAAAGTTAGAAATGACAATAAAGGGCAAGCAAGCTAGTTTGTAGAAACCAAACATTTGCAGTCTCTTTGGACAAATTTTGGGACATGTTTGAGGAAACAAGCAGGTGACAGAAATATTTGTGCAAATAGAACCAATAGATAGTATTAGTGTGAAACTGTTCTTAATCGTAGCCTATTTAATGCAGTATGCACCAACAAGGTGAGAGAAAAGCTAAAGTTGCTTTTACATTATAAATTAAACCAAGAGATGTTGCAATGGTCTTGATATTAATGACATGATTATAATGTCAATGTTTTTTTTCTGTCTCCAAAACAGGAAAAAATTTAGTCACTCGAAATGGAAAATTATTACATTTCATCATTGGAATAAATTTTACGTAATTAAAATAAATTAATATTTACATTATTTTAGAAATCTGTTTGAATCTTTCTTGAAATAAACAAATAAGCATGAATTACTATAGATAGGATTAACATCTCTGGTATTTGGAGTGCCATACTTACTGGTATATTTTTGCATAAACTACACAATATGACAACATGTAAGAAGTTGTCAGGCAGTGTTGGCTTGAATAATTTAAGTGTGAATGGGTTATTGCAACCATTTCACAAGGTAGAGATATTAAATAATAGAAAAAAGTTGATGATAGCATGTCAGCAGCTCATTTTACAATTCTAACAATCCACTCTGGTGCCTCTTTTTGCTGGTCAGGATCAGTGCTGAATCCACCACTTTTTGTCATTTATATAAATGATTTGGATGGGCTCATAGGAGGTATGGTTAGTGAGTTGGCAGATGACACCAAAATTGGTGGCATAGTGAACAGCCAAGAAGGTTACTTCAGAGTACAACAGGACATTGATGAGATAGGCTCGTGGGCCAAGGAGTGGCAGATGGAGTTTAACTGAGATAAATGTGAGGTGCTGCATTTTGGAAAGGCAAATCAGGACAGGACTTAGAACTTAATGGTAAGGTCCTGGAAAGTGTTGCAGAACAAAGAGACCTTGAAGTGCAGGTTCATAGTTCCTTAAAAGTGGAGTCGCAGGTAGACAGGGTAGTGAAGAAGGTGTTGGTACGCTTGCCTGTATTGGTTAGTGCATTAAGTACAGGGGTTGGGAGGTCATGTTGCAGCTGTATAGGACATTGGTTAGGCCACTTTTGGAATACTGCATTCAATTCTGGTCTCCCTGCTATAGGAAGGATGTTGTGAAACTAGAAAGGGTTCAGAAAAGATTTACAAGGATGTTGCCAGGGTTGGAACATTTGAGCTATAGGGACAAGCTGAATAGGCTGGGGCTAATTTCCCTAGAGCCTCGGAGGCTGAGGGGTGACCTTGTAAAATTTATAAAAACATGAAGGGAATAGATAGGGTGAATAGCCAAGGTCTTTTTCTCATGCTAGCGGAGTCCAAAACTAGAGGGCATAGGTTTAAGGTGAGAGGGGCGAGATTTAAAAGGGATCTAAGGGGCAACTTTTTCATGCAGAAGGTGGTGCGTGTATGGAAAGAGCTGCCAGAGGAAGTGGTGGAGGCTGGTACAGTTATACTATTTAAAAGGCATCTGGATGGGTATATGATTTGGAAGCGTTTAGACGGATAGGGGCTAAATGCTGACAAATTGGAATAAATAAATTTAGGATATCTAGTCAACATGGCCAAGATGGACTGAAAAGTCTATTTCCATGCTGTATTGATCCACCTTTGACTCTAGTCCATTGGTTGCTACCAGGCATCTTTGATTGTGTAAGTAAATTAACAAAATTATTAATATTTGTAATTTCATGGAAAAATATTTGTTTACAGTGGACTTGATTGGGTGAAAGACAGATTACAAATAGTGGACTTTCCAATAATTCATTGCAAAAACAAGAAGAATAAATTGCACAAATATAGTGCCATTTAACATCAAACTTCCTATGAGCTTTAAAGTTATCAGTTAGTAGAATTTTATAAAATAATGAGAAGTATAGATAGTTAGTTGACTTTTCCCTAAGATGGGGAATTTCAAGAGTAGGGGGTACATTTTTAAGGTGCGAGGAGAGAGATTTAAAAAAAGACGTGAAAGGCAAATTTTTACAGAGGATGTTTCGTGTGTGGTATGAATTTCCTAATGAAGTAGTGGATGTGGGTATAATTACAGCATTTAAAAGACATTTTGATGAATATATGAATAGTATAGATTTGGAGGGATATGAGCCAGTAGAAGGCAGATGGGACTAGTTTAGTTTGGGATTATGTTCAGCATGGACTGGTTGGACCAAAGGGTCTCTTTCCATGCTGTATGATTCTACAACTTTATGACTAGCACTTCCACGGCCCAGAAATAGCATGAGATGAAATGCATACATATTCAGTGGGTTAATGAGAAAGTTTCCATTGTTTGTTAACCAAAAGATAATTCTAATTAACTTAGGGTAGTGAGAAGGGGAGACAAGGGGTCTTCATTTTGGCATGTTTCAGCTCACTCAGAGGAAAACAGCTCATTATTATATGGAAAAGAAAGAATAATATTCATGAACAGAAATTATAATGGTGTTAAGAAAGAGAAAAATAAGAAACGGTGTTTATGACCTACAACACATGAGGTGAAACAAAAACCCCAAGAACATATACTGTGCAGCAGGCTGGTGAAAGAGAGAAGCTGAGAAAGTGTAATAGATAAGGGAGACTGGAAAACCAACATAAAATAATAGTGTTAGCTAACGACAAGCAAAAGGTGCTGCATTAAACATTATAATTTCATATCATTAGCTTACATTATAAGATGACCTTAATTGATAGACAGGAACCAGTTGTAGGAAGCTGTAGATCTGACAGAAATAAAGGACCTAATTTTAAATGGGTTTTGCGTGAGTTAAGATTGAACCTTACTAAACCGTGAAAGATCAATGTTCTAAATATTCCTACAATAAGCATTTTTACACTTCTTCCTTGATTCCTAATGTTATAGCGGATATAGAACAATATAATATGTTGCATGAAAATGCCGTGATTTCATGATTTTATTCTGCTTTGTAATTCATAGAATCCTAGAATCCCTATAGTGGGGAAGCAGGCCATTCAGCCCATCGAATCCACATGAACCCTCTGAAGAGCATCCTACCCAGACCTCCTGTCCCACCCCAAACTACTCCCCCCCCCCCCCCCAACCTATCCCTGTAACCCTGCATTTCCCATGGCTAATCCACCTGGACATTATGGGTAATTTAGCAAGGCCAATCAATCTTTGGGCCATGGGAGGAAACCGGAGTTCACGGAGGAAATCCATGCAAACATGGGAAGAATGTGCAAAGTCCACACAGATGGTTGCCTGAGGATGGAAATTCATTAATCTCAATATAGAACATATCACTGTGGGACATGTCCTTCATGTTCAACAGTGATTCTATTATTCATCTAGAATTTAGAATACAGAATGCAGCTAGGGATCATACAGGCCCCAACAGAATGTAACGCTGCACGTGTAGCACTTAAGCTGATAACTTATGTTGTGTAATGTAACTTATATCTTTAAGGTGCACATAAAAAATATCCAGAATTTAAGTCATTAAGATGGGAGAAAATGCATGAATGATCAATTTTCATCATATGTATAGTTTTAAGAAATAGTAAACAAAAGCCAGCTAATTGTGTTCATGAAAAAATATGAATAATTGCTTACAATTGGTAACACCTAAAGCTGCAACAACATTGTCAATGAACATTTCTAAATGGAATCAGGGTCCAGAGTTGGTATAGGCAGAGATATCCAGGTATATTTTTGGGTCACTCTATCCAGTAATTTATTGCCTGAATGTTTTTGTCTCTTCTAGAGGAAGTGCTGTCGATGTGTGACCTTCCTCATACTGGCAGCAACAGCAGCAGGGTTGGCAGTGCTCTGGGCAAATTTGGACAATATTTCTTTTTAAGAAATTGCATTGAAGCACATTTTATTACCAGCAGAAACTTGCTTTAGCATTTTGAACACCAAATATCTTCAAAGTAGTATTTTCATCATTTGCAAAGATTATCTACTGAACATGATGGACATTGTTACATTGGACCAATACATAAGCTCACAGAACACAGGCTTGCCGTTTGTCTTTGCCAAACTGACTGAGATCTGTAACGTATCATATGTGGAATTCTGACTGTTTGCGTTTGTGACATACTTCAGTGATCAAGTGAAGCCCGAGTGTCATCACTGTTTTGGGTGGAGGAAGCAAAATGAATAAGTGATTTTTAAATCTGATTTTTATTTATGCATTGTCTACTAATGGGTTGTACAGGAATGTCAGCACAGGGAATGCAGCAACCTTCCTGACTGACATTTGCCACTTCAATGCCAGTGATAAGGTTCTCATTGATTGAGAAAAAGGAGGATAACTATTTTAGAGAGATGGCAGTACAGTGGTAAAGTCACTAAGCTAGTAGTCCAGAAGCTGAGGCTAATGTTTTAGGGATACAGGTGAAAATGTCACCTTGGAACATGGTGGATTTGAATTAAATAATAAATATATCTGGAATTGAAAGCTCATCTCAGTAATTGGAACAATGAGACTACCATCAGTTGCCTAAAAAACTTATCTAGTTCAATAATGTCCTTTAAGGAAAGAGATCTGGTCTGGCTTAGATAAGTCAGTAGACTCACAGCAATGTGGCTGACTTTTAACTGCCTGTTGAAATGGTCTAGCAAATCATCCAGTTCAAGAGCAATTATAGATTTGAACAAATATTGCCCTTGCCAGTGAGACCAATGTTTCATTTAAAAAAATGAAGTAAAAGATTTACTTTATTGAAAGCGGAGAGAATTGTCCAACATGGTCAATGCCTACCTAAACTCCAAATCTGAGTCCTTGAGAAGAACCAGGATTTATCTTCTGGTTAGAGTTTTAAAATAAGAACTTGACGAACAAGTTGAGAGCAACAGGTGGATATCTGTTAATGGAGTTTCATTAGTGAAAGAATTGAGATTTACACTGGAACTACCAAATAATTAATCAACTCAGGTCAAAACCTATCGCTAAACAGTTAATCAGTATTGGGAGTTATTGACAGATTTCATACAGCATATGTTATTTTAAAAAAATGGAGAATCACAATTTTGAAGCTTACTTACACAGGAGAATCAGATAAGTCAGCTGTGTTATTACTGATTTCCCAAAGGTTTTATTTTTATAAAGTAATTCTGGTGATCAATAAAATGAATGTGTAAATTAACTGAAAAGAACTTCATTTATTTTTGTACATATCTACTGTTCATGATCTCTAGTTCTCCCTCCAGTAAGAAAAAATGTTTACATTTAAAATACCAATTCAACACGCTTTTTCAAACTGCCATATCGTCTTATTAAACCCAAGTACAATATAAAAATTTGAAGTGTTTAATACTTTATTTTGATGCTCATTTGAAAACATGTGGAAAATAATGCCACCATAATCAATGTTGCAGCTTATTTATTTTATCATGGACTTGATGTTCACCTAGTGAATTTGCCCATTTACGATATCAGAATTAAATGTCTATTGTGGCTTTTTTTTAAAAAATGTATATTTTTGCAGCATGTGGGCATGGCAGGCAAGGCCTGCAGTTGTTACCTGTCCTTGAAAAGGTTGTGATTAGCACCTTTCTTGAACTACTACGATCCACATGGTGTATATACACCCTTAGGTTAATAAGTTTCAGGAAGTTGATCCAGTAAAGTGAAGGACAGCAACATACTTCCAAAGACAAATGCAATATTCACATTATAGCCTGGTCTAACAAATCAACTGATGAGCAATTCATACAGACTTTTAACCTGAAGTGTTCAGGTGCCACATGAAGTTCACAAGCTGCATGTCAAAAATACTTTATTCCCTTCAAAGGTAAGGAACCAGATTTCTTGTCTACCTGTGGTTCTTATTTTTGAGTGTTAAACTACTGTTTAGGCCAAGGCTGCATAAAAGAAACCATGGAAAACAAATTCCATATCAACAAAATACTGTTGAAGTCTTGTCTTGTTATTTCATTGTTAAGTCATAAAGGAATGAAAAAGTACTCACATGAGGATTGTTTACTGACATAAAAAATGACAACTGAAAATATTATTTTTCTTTGTACATTGTCAATAAAATTAGCATTTTAAGGTGATACTAGTCTTGAGATGTTTAATCTTTCACAAGCATTTTAAGATGCATGCAAACATGTTAATATATTGGCTGCAGAATAGAACAGTATCTTTGGACATGTTGAAATCATGAAATCCATGCTCATTTCAAATTCTGCCAGATATCCGTAAATGACCATCTTGTAACAGGAATGGATGAGATGGAGTAAACTCAAAAGAGGGGCTTCATTGGGCCTTAATTATGCATACATTTTAGTTGCTGGCAAACATTACATTTCATTAAGCTGTGCTTAGACCCTTGGTGTCATTACATGCTGCAGTTCTACCAGTTCCAAATGTTGTAAAGGATGGTCCTGCCATGTTGCTGCTGAACATTCTAAATAGGTTGAATGTACCCCATCACCTGTTTCTCGTGGAAAAATCTGAACAGAAAAATGCCTTTGACCACAAGTCCATCGGGCAGTGGTCAGCACATTGTTGAAGCTCTGCTCAAAATTGGAAATATTTGATCAAGTCAAATGAGTCCCTGAGCAGACTATTAGTAATTTGCCAAGATTCCTCTTTGCCAGAACTTTCTGACAAGCACCAGGATGTAGTTTGCTGGTTGTAGGAATAGCACTCCCTGTCAGGTCACTCAAGCATACCTAGACAGTCAGCGCTACCATACACTACCCTCAAGACAGCCGTCATGGTGAAGACTATCAGATATTTCTTTCTATAATGTGCCTATGCAAATAAGGTCTAAAAAGAGATGGAGTGGTTTTGTTGAATTCATCCCAAGCAGCTCCTTGCTGTAGTATGCAGTGCTCTACTGGCTGCTCTCAGGCACATACCCCAAGACAAACATCAACTGTGCCTAGAGGACCACCAAGTTGGTGAAAGACACTATTTGTTCTGCCTGAAACTTGTTGGTCCTGCAATACAAAGAATTGTCCACAACTAAGTGTTGCAGACTACGACATTCCAATGTCGAGGACTGTGTGCTAAAAGATAAAGTAAAACCTAATGCAATTATCACAAAGACACAATAGGGAAAGGCCACTGAGGTCTTTCTGCCATAATGTACCAAGGTGCAGACAACCTATAGAATGCCTCGTGCTGTATGCATCAAATGGAATGATTATGGTTCTTGTCATATTTAGTGCATGTTCCAATTTCGCAATTGGATTGAGGCACCTAAGAGTGCAGTGTTCAACTGAAAAATGTGGAATTTTGTATTTTATGAAATATCCGATTTGAATTGTTTGCAATATAATTGTAGGTATTTTGTTCGAGAAGTATATTTTTGCAAAAACATTGGCACTGAAAATAGCCTTGAATTTGATTACCAGCACTGTTCTTTCTGCCATGGGTGACCCACAAAAGTTAATCAAAGAAAACTGGGAGGACGAAAATAAACAATATATTTTCAAAATAATGAGTAGAGAGCAAAACAATTAATGATTATAGAAATGATACATTATTTCTGGCAAAGCTTGTTTGCACTCACATGATGATGGCAGTTCTAACAAAGGGTCACTGGACCTGAAGTATTAACGCTGTTTTACTCTCTACAGAGACTGCCAGACCTGCTGCATTTCTCTAGCACTTCTGTTTTTGCTGGTAATGATGATAGTCCTATCTGGGTGTGTGCACATGACAGCTAGTTAGAATTGCTAAATCATTCAGATAAATTTGGTAAAATAATTCAACAATCCAATTAGGATTTCCAAGAACTTTTGTCACTTGGTGTAAATAACCATGTAAATATTTGTTCACTGAACTAAACATAATGTTATATTGTGAATTATTTTTAATACCAAGAGCACATATAACGATTGTGCTATTTTACACACCAAATGAGCTTCATAAAGAGTACAATATAAATGTTTACTATAAAAGTTATCCTGATTTTCAGTCATAGTTTAACGATTCATCTTTAAAATATTTGTATTTTAATTGAAGATATGTGAATGCATGCAATATTCGAGTCATTGCTGTTGTAGGACATTGTATAGCTGTTGAAAATATTCCCCTGAGTAGGATCGAACAATCATGCCTTTTCTATGGGCTTTCCCAATGGGAACAAAATGACAATGATCCCAGAGAGAAGTCACAAAATTGGTGAGCATGAATTGCAACTTCAATCGCAGTATTTTTGTATTGCCGTTGATCAATGCTCAAAATTACTTGCGAACATAAATAAAGAAAAAGGCAGGAACACAATGTTGTGAAATAATAAGGTTTAAAATTGATGGGATGGATGCCACTACCCTAGTGATCCTTCCGATGACAACCACCATTAACATGCAATGCTAATTATGTTAGACCACAATCTGATAAAGGAATGCTGGGCCCAAGTCTCATTATCTAACTGGACACAGTATCATAACCAAACAGGTTGACCAATATGACTGTTTTTCCCAAAGATAAATTTCAAGGATAAATTAAGGGAATGTTTCTTGAAAACTGAATGGGCAACCTAATCACAATGGGAAAGCTCTCTCAGCAAATACAGGATAATGTTTAGGAATGGGCTTTTCTGAAGAAGGGTCCAGGCCTGAAACGTCAGCCTTCCTGCTCCTCTGATGCTGCTTGGCCTGCTGTGTTCATCCAGCTCTACAACTTGGTATTTCTAACGTTTAGGAATGATCCTTTTGATCTTTTTTACACAACCTCTTAACAGTATGTCATGAAAAATATATAAATATCTCAACGTTAAAATTAGATTTGGTGGGGGAAGCACATTGGTATGGGTCATGTCATAGGGCGGCACGGTGGCTCAGTGGTTAGCACTGCAGCCTCATAGTACCAGGAACCCGGGTTCGATTCCAGCCTCAGGTGACTGCGTGGAATTTGCACATTCTCCCCGTGTCTGCACGGGTTTCCTCCAGGTGCTCGTTTCCTCCCACAGTCCAAAGATGTGCAGGCTAGGTGGATTGGCCATGCTACATTGCCCATAGTGTTCAAGGGTGCGTGGGTTATAGGGGGGATGGGTCTGGGTGGGATGCTCCAAGGGTCAGTGTGCACTTGTTGGGCCAAAGGGCCTGTTTCCACACTGTAGGGATTCTACTATCCACTCCACTTTGTATGAACCTAACAGATCGCACACTCGCAGAGATAATTGTAATGTCTGATGGATATCCTTACTTTCCGTTAAATACCTGTATTTGTATTAAGTAGAGGCCAACATTTGGATTTGCTTATAGCAAAAAGGACAAGGATTTAGGATTTTATTAGCTTTGCAACTTACATTCTTTGTAAAACAATCAAAACTGCACGCCTTTCTGTTGACTTACATTTCAGTTTACTTAACATTTAAATTGTCTCATCTAATCTTCAGGATCAAGCACTCAGTAATCCCTCCTCCCATTCTCTTTGGTGGGGAAATATTTTATGAGGAATTTCACCAAGAACTTTACAATATTGGGAAAATTATAAGCTAGTTAAAAAACAATTATATTTCAAACCATCAGGAAGAATATCGTTGAGTGCCTTACTTCCACTGGGTTGGGAGGGCTAGATGAACTCTGTAAGCCCAATCTGTCGTTCTGGAACAAAAACAGGAATTGCTGGAAAAATTTAGCAATCTGGCAGCATCTGTGGAGAGAAATCAGAGTTAACGTTTTGGTCCTTCCGGAGAACTCAGAACTCCTGCATCCGCACTTCGTTTGGTTTTACTGTAGGTTCTGGAGTTTAGCCCCCTCTGGTGGAAGCTGAGAGAAGTCGGTTGAGATACCTCTGATCCCAATGACTCCAAGTGAACAATTATGGTTGTTAAAAAAACACAATGTAAGCAATTCTGAACTTACAAAGTAGACTGTCACCTGTAGTTGGACCATGGTTGTCTACAGAAGTTACCCATCCTGGTTCAAATGTAGATCAGTCAAGCATCAGGAGAATTCATCTGCTCTACCATTCATATACCTCTTTCTGGTTCTCATTTATAAATGTATGTCTGGAGTAAATTTGAAAACTTATGTAGCACATTCACAGCTATGTTCTATAATACTTCCAAAACAACTTTAACATGCATTAGATTAAGCTCTGCTTGCCTCTAGTGCAGTTGATTGTGAAAGCCCAATTCTACTTCACAGACTTGAAGCAGAATAATTCAATCACAACAGCAAAACAAATATAACCAAACAAAATAGTAATGTTATACAGAGGTTTTAACCACCAGAGTACAAATATCTAAAATTAAGTTTACATATGCATATTTTCCACTAATATCTAATTTCAGTCCAGTATTTTAGATAAAAATTAAAGAAGTATAAAGACAACCAGACATATAAATCTACAAGTGTTTCATTTTAATTTACTTGTTCACTGCAGTACGTGGTCCAGTACATAATGCAATCATTGGTAACTCTGAGACTAAAGCTGACCTTGGAGATTTCATGACTAAATAATTCACGTTATTTTGGGGTATCAAAACATTCCTACAGCTTAGTTGAACAGGCAGTGTGTGGATCAGCTTAACACGAAAGGATGGGATTTTGATCCTTGCATGATTGTGGCACACTCTAGGCTTATTTCTCACCCACATAGTAAAAAAAGACAGCATTTTGCTGCATTTCAGTAAATAAATTACAAGGACCGCTTTCAGGCAGCAAACTGGAAAAGTATCAATTCACCAATGGCTTGTTTCTCAATGGGCAAATTGCCACAACACAGGTGGAATTGGAGATAACAGTGGCTGCTATTGCAATTGTTGTGTTACAGCATCTCTTGTAAAGAAAACATCTGGTAACATAGCATTGGCTGTGAATTTCTGAACTGGTCTCTTCTTGGCTTTTCAACGCATGAATTACTGGAAATCCTGAAACAAAGTGGATGAAATATCTCTAATATCTCTTCAGAAGTACATGGGTTAATGCTTATGTTAAAAAAGGATAAATCCAGAGAGCCTCTTCAAACGTTTAAGAGCTCAAGGTGGTCCGCCAATATCTCAAGGTATCTTGGAAGAGCCAACAGATGGGACTGGAAGTCAAAAGACTCTAGAGAACCACCCGAGAATAATGGGACATTGGTTGAAACTGGAACAAGGCTGTTTGAGGACTATGTTAAGAAATTCTACATACACAGAGATCAGCATTTAGCATGCTTTTCCAATCACTTCAGTGAAGGCAGAAATGTTTGAATCATGAAGATTCAATCAGATGACAAATAAAAGGTACCAATTCATTTATAATATGGATGGACATTCTAAGAAAATTAATACAAATGCCTTGCTTCACAAACATATCAAAAATATAGTAACAGTAAATATAATTAGAACAATATTAGTGCTTGTCAAAGATGAAAACAACACAATATTTCTGTTGTATTTACTAGTTATCAAATAGACTAAACGCTTTGAAACTTGCACAGGTTGAGTAGAAATCAGAAAGTCTGTCAACTGTTGCAATATTCATTGTTGAATTTCATAATTGTGTCTATAATTAGTTTTGGGCATTGATAATTTTCACAGGTTTTATGATTTCATGAGTTATTATTGCATCTATGCAGACCTTGTGACTGGTACAAACTAAGCAGTGTTGCACTTGCAAAAAAAAAAAGGAATTGCCATTAAGTGGAAATAAATACCGAACCGGTGAGGCAGCATTCCCAGACTGGTCTTATGACGTATGGTCAGAACTTCACAGATACTGTCTAACCTGCTGAACTCTCAGCATTATCTATTATTATTTCATATTTCCAGCATCCTCACTATCTATCTTCTTAAAATTAATTAGCAAATAACAATATTCAATTTGCACATAATATTTAAAGTGTAATTGCAGGCTGACAGGTGATCTCTGTGGAAATACGGAGTTCAGAGAAATTGGACTGCTTGGTAAAGTCTGACTGAAGAGCTCTATTCCAACTTTCTACAGTGCTCTGTAACTCCAAGTAAAGAATTTCCGGGATACTGAACGAATACATTTGATGCTTGAGGTTTTTAGTGATTCGGTGACAGAAAGCAGAGGCAGAGAAAACCCGAAGCTCAGTCATGCTCAAACAATTCTCAAAAGTTTTATTAAAATCAAACCAGTAGGAAATCGGGAACCCAAGGAGAAATCCAAATATTGTGCATAGATTCCACTCTGAAGAGAAAATTTTACTTGCACTAACAACACCTGATTCGCATCTTCCTCTCTGAACTACTTGGGATTTCAAGTGCTTCAAAATTAGATCCAAATGGGCCTTCACTTGGTTACTAACACATGTCTCAGCTAGTCTTGGACTGGACCTATCTGCAGAAACATCAATTATTGGAACCCTATTTTCTTGCAGTGTTCTTTCCAAATGTCTGATGGCTTTGTTTAAGTTTATTATCAGTACATTTTCTTCAATGCTGAGGATATGTAAATGTTGAGAAAGGAGCCTGGTCTTCTGTACCTCCTGGATGTAGTTCTGGACCTGTTCTGCTTTTGCTAGACTGTAATCAAACAGGAATGTGGGTTTCAATTCCGAATCCACAGCTAGGATCTCAGCAAAGAGATTCAAGCAACACGATGAAGAAAAATTCTTTTTTTGTTTTATTCTTAAGGTTTTCTGTGCAGCAAAGATCAGTTGCTCTTTCAGTGTAGTCTCCATTGTGGTAGAAAACAGTCAAATCTATTTGCAGATAAGAAGATCATGAATAAACTAATTTCAGCAACAGAGATATTTTGCAGAATAAAACTCTTGGGTGCCATTACTGCCAAGTAATAACCAATTCCTAAATCCCATTCCACTTTCTTTTTCAAAGGGAGTATGGACAGCCAACCAAGACAACTAATATTGTCTCCTCTCCCTCATAATCTTTAGTACCAGCAAAGGGGATGAGCCATTTCAAAATCCTTCTCTAAAAAATTTGAGTCAGCTAAGGGCAGTTAAGTTTTACTTTGTTTTCCCACGTCAGTTTTCATTCGTGCATTCCAATATTCACAAACCCCTATAAATAAATTGCTCTTCCCTTGTGCCTCCTATTTGAAGGCAGCAATCTGATGCCACAAAACAGAAGTTGCTGGAAAAGCTCAGCGGGTCGGGCAGCATCTGCGAAGACAAAAAAAAAATCAAGAGTTGACGTTTCAAGATAGAGTCAGACTTGGCACAAAATGATTATGGCTCTTGGAGGTCAATCACATTGATCCAAGGCATGCCTCCGACCAGGCCTGCTGAGCTTTTCCAGCAACTTCTGTTTTTTGTTCCTGATTTAGAGCAGCCACAGTTCTTTTGGGTATTTTTTTAAATCTTCTGATGCCATGAGGCTTTCTGGTCCTTTAAGACAGTGAAACGTAACTGCAGGGTTCAACCCCAGCCTTCCAGAATTCCCACGCCGTGACGGTTTTATAGCAGAGCCAGTAAGAACTGCAGATACTGGAAAATCTGAGATAACAAGGTGTGGAGCTGGAGGAACACAGCAGGCCAAGCAGCTAGAAGAGCAGGAAAGCTGACGTTTCGGGTCAGCGTCAGACCCTCCTGAAGAACATTTATAGCAGCCACCATTTCCCCACCAAAACGGGGAGGCTGCGCCACACCCGTCAATTCAGGAGCCAGTGGTTTTAAAACCTGGAGCTGTTTTAACCGGGGCATGTTGCTCAGGGGAGGGCTTATGGCGCAGGCTGCGTGATCACGGCGCAGGCCCCGCGCCCTCACCATCACCCCATCACCCCATCCCCTCCACCATCTCCCCCCGGAGCCCAAACACCCTCTCCCACAAACTCCACCAAGCAAAGCGAAACGCTTCGGCTTTACACAATCGATTTTTTTTTTAAAAGACCCACTTTCACGGAGAACGAAGTAACCTCCCGAACCCCAACGAGCGCCGCCCAAAGCGTCACCCCGACGAATCGCGCATGCGTCGCTTCAGACGCATGCGCCTCTGGATAGTGCCGGCCATCGCTCTGCGCACGCGCGTTTGTCAATAAGCGGAGGCTTGGGAGCGCTTTGTGGAGCAGCTACGCGCGGTTCGCACTAAACAACTGCACCTCCTAGTCGCGAACCTTTTCAACTCCCCCTCCCATTCCTCAGACGACATGTCCATCCTGGGCCGCCTGCAGTGCCACAACGATGCCACCCGAAGGTTGCAGGAACACCTCATTCCGCTTGGGAACCCTGCAGCCCAATGGGTATCAATGTGGACTTCACAAGCTTCAAAATCTCCCCTCCCCCTACCGCATCCCAAAACCAGAGATAACTGCTCCTATGATGCTGCTTGGCCTGCTGTGTTCATCCAGCTCTACACCTTGTTATCCCAAAACCAACCCTGCTTGTCCCTGCCTCCCTAACCTGTCCTTCCTCCCACCTATCCCCTCCTCCCACCTCAAGCCCCACCCCAATCTCCGACCTGCCAGCCTCATCCTGCCCCCTTGCCGTGTCCGTCCTCCCAGAAGTGACCTATCCCCTCACTAACTCCCCACCTGCACTCACCTTTACTGGCTCCATCCCTGTCTCTTTGACGTGTCGGTCTCCTCTCCACCTATCTTCCCCTCTATCCATCTTCTATCCGCCTCCCCCTCTCTCCCTATTTATTTCAGAACCCCCTTCCCCTCCTCCATTTCTGATGAAGGGTCTAGGCCTGAAACATCAGCTTTCCTGCTCCTCTGATGCTGCTTGGCCTGCTGTGTTCATCCAGCTCTACACCTTGTTATCTCAGCCTCTGTGCCAGTCTATCTTCGCAGAATTAGTTTTAAATTACCTTCTGCTGTAAGATTTTTGCGCGTGTTTAAGCTCACATCCATGAGTTTGGGTTCAATTCTTGATCAGTACAGGAATCAAGGTTTGCAGGGAAAACACAGGTAATTGTAGGATTTGGGTGTATTATCGTTACATGTACCTAGGTACATGTAAAGTTTGGTTTTAAGTGCAGTATAGGTGGATTATACCATACAAAGATAATAGGGTGATAGAATGAAGTGAGAAAGACCATGGCCTACATCACTTGTAGGATTTTGTGAGCTATGATTAACTCCAACCAATGTCTGCTGCCCTCAGAGGAAGGGTCGCCGGAACCGAAATTTTTTCTTCACAGATGCTGCCAGATCTGCTGAGCTTCCAGTAACTTCTGTTTTTGTTGTAATCCATTAGCCTCTCCATTATTTCTCTATTCCCCATTGTGAATTCTTCTGACTCTGCTTTTACCAGGCTCACAAAGTGTTAACCAAAGCTTTCATTTTTACATTCCTGTAGAAGCTGAGACAGTCTATTTTTAGGTATTTTACTAGATTGCTTTCATAGCCTATACTTACCTTCTTATCAGTTTCTTGGTTGTCCTTTGCTGCATCTAAAAACTTTGCAATCCTCAGAATTATTATTAGTTCTGGCCTCCTTATGGTTTTTTTTTAATCTTACTCAATCCTTAACTTGCTTTGTCAGCCACAGTTGACGGTCCTTTTTTTGAATTTTTTGTTCTTGAAGGAATGTATTGTTGCTCTAAGTTATGGAATGGTTATTTAAAGACTGTCCATTGCCTATATACAGTCATGCCTTTTAATGTATTTTCCCAGTCTCTAAGTGCTCACTTAGTGCTCACTCATTTTTGAACAAGAGTAAAATTTAATTTTATTGTGGTTCTTATCTCTTTTACAACAATATTATTCATTATTCTTTTTTTCCTTACGACATCTAAGATAACCTGATCTGGTCAGGTCCTCAAAATGCTGCTCCAGAAAATCATCCCTGAGATATTCCAGAAACATATTCCCTACAGTTTTAGTGCTCAATTGGTTTATATGCAGAATGAGGTAAGCGATCATTACTGTGTTGCTCGCGCTACATACTTTGCTCATCAACTGATTAATACCATGGCGTACATCACCTCCAGGGTTTTGTGAGCTATAAATAGCTCCAACCAATTTCTGCTGCCCTTGCAGTTTCTGAATTTCATTTGAACAGATTCCACACATTGTTTTTCCAAACTTAGATCCTCCCTTACTAATGAACTGACCCCATCTTGTATTATCAGTACCAATTCCATCTCCTATTCTTTTTTGACTGACCTTCCTAAACATTGCATGTCTTTGAATATTCAGTTCACAATCCTGGTCACCGTTCAGCCAAATTTTCCATAATGGTAATTATGCTATAAACATTTACTTCTATTTGAATCATCTGTCTTGTTATGAATGCTGAGTGTGTTCTGGTGGTGTGCCATTAACTTTGTCTTTTTGATGTCATTCTACATTCTAGGTGTACTCCATGCTTGGCTTTGTTTCTCCTGTCTTCTGTGTCCCTTTGCAGCTTTTCTACTTTCTGTTAGAAAATTTGCTTCCTTCTAATTTGGGTTGCCCCTCAGGAACTATTCCCCCTGACATCTGGTTTAAACTAACTCCAACAGCACTGACAAGTCTCCCTGCGAGAATATCAATCCCAGTCTCATTAAGGTGTAACCTGTCCAAGTAGCATAGGACTCATTTTCCTAGAACTGGTCTCAATGCCTCAGAAACCTGATATCCTCCCTCTTATACCAGTTCTCCAGCCATGTTTTCAATCAACAGATCTTCCTGTTGTTATGCTGATTAGTGTCTGGCACTGGGAGTAATCCTGAGGTGGCATCTTAATTTAATGTTTTATGTGAAGGACTTCCAATATAATATACCTCCCTTTGATTCCACACCAAAATGTCAATCTCCGTGATGTGCTTAAATTTCTGGAATGGGATTTGGATTAATGATCAGATTCAAAGGTTAAGGTGTTACGATTAAGCCAAAAATGATATTTTGTCCCTGTCAGTTATAGATCACATTGTTTATTTGGTCTTTTATCATTTTATTTAGCACAATAAACTGCCAGTTAGGCAGCTGGTTTAGCATTTTGGAACAAGTTTACATTTTTCAGGTGGACTTAACACAGATGGCTGGAGTGTAGTGCAGTGATGCCAACAATGTGGATTTAATCCTGTACAGGTATTGGCTGTAGTAGTTCATGGAGGCCTTGCCTTGCCTTGCCTCATGTGTGATCCTTAGTTGTGTCCCACAAGCGAAATAACTACTTAATACAGTGTGGAGCTGGAGGAACAGAGCAGGCCAGGCAGCATCAGCGAAGCAGGAATGCTGACATTTTGGGTTGGGAACCTTCTTCAGAAATGGGGGAGGGGTGGGGATGGGGCTCTGAATTAAATAGAGAGAGGGAGCTGGGGAAGGTAGATGGGATGGTGATAGCAGGTCGATAGTGGTGGGGATTGGTCAGTGAGGTGGGAGGAGCGGTTAGGTGGGAGAGAAGACAGATAGGTCAAGGAGGCAGGGATGAGAAGGAGGATTGGTCTTGGGATGAGGTCGGGGGTGGGGAGATTTTGAAGCTAGTAAAGTCCACATTGAGACCATTGGGTTGTAGGCTTCCAAGGCGGAATATGAGGTGCTGTTCCTCTACTTTCGGGCGGCGTCATTGTGACAAAGTTCTACCCTAACCCTAACCCGCTTTGTAGATCACCTATGCTTAGTTCGCGTCAAACGACAACACCTCCCAGTCGCAAACCACTTCACCTCCCCCTCCCCCTCCCTGGACGACATGTCCATCCTGGCCTCCTCCAGTGTCACAAAGATGCCATCCGGAAACTGGAGGAGCAGCACCTCATATTCTGTCTTGGAAGCCTACAACCCATTGGTCTCAATGTGGACTTTACTAGCTTCAAAATCTCCCCAGCCCCGGCCTCATCCCAAGAGCAATCCTCCCTCGCATCCCCGCCTCCTTCACCTGTCTGTTTTTCTCACCTATCCGCTCCTCCCACCTCACTGACCAATACCCACCACTACCTACCCTCTATCACCATCCCACCTACTTTCCCCAACTCAGCCCCCCCCCATTTATTTCAGAGCCGCCTTTCCCTCCCCCATTTCTGAAGAAGGGCCCCGACCCGAAACGTCAGCTTTCCTGCTCCTCTGATGCTGCCTGGCCTGCTGCGTTCCCCCAGCTCCACACTGTGTTATCTCAGACTCCAGCATCGGCAGTTTTTACTATCTCCAAATAACTACTTGCCTCTCTCTGTCTCTGACAGATAGAAATTTCAATGATAGCTTAAGAACAATGGCTAATTACTTTCTGATCTCCGGGTATAGGTACAATAGATTCTTCGACAATCAATTAGGGTTCTAGAGGGGGTAATCTAAAAGTAGATGTCTCCCCAGACGTCATGCCACCACTGGACTCTGGTTATGTGCTGAGTTCCTGATGTACAATTGTTTTATGGTGGTAATGATGGAAAACATGACATTTGAAATCAGTCTACAGTTAGTTTTGAAATTTCTGCTCATACTTGAATGAACATAATCAGCAGATCCTATTACTGTCAGTGGCTAAATCCTGGATGAAGAATGGACCTACAACTCTATCGAAGGAAAGCAGAACTTCGAAGGAGTTTGTGACTCAACATATGCCACATGTATTGTAAGATCTATCTCTGTGGCATCTGTTCACTAATGTGTAATATACATATATTTTTCACTGGATGTTGGGCCTCACTGTCAGATGCTAAGCAGTTCTAGTGTTCACTATATTTGATTTATTGTCCATTTGGTGCTTCATTGGGCTGTTCAGTTAATTTGGTTCCTTTGGATGGTTGGTTTCCATAGACATTTTAACAGCTAAAATACATATACGAAAGGAATCGAAGCTGGATTTTTCCAACAGACCAAATACAATTTGCAATGTTGAGCACCCTGTTTAGTTTATTCGGTCTTATAAGGTACATGAAATTGTAGTTGTGACGTGAAATAATTTTCTATGCATTACAAATGATCATTTTCTACAATATGTTGGAATAACAGTAGATCTTCAAATAGTGCCACATTTCAAACTGAATTTGTTATTTCACTTAAATCAGGAACACAGGAGATATAAAGTAGACATGATATACATCACTGTAATACCGGAATCAGAAGAGATCAGTAATCACAGGTAATGATTGATTTTTACCAATTAGAAAACATATGTCTCATCTCCACTTGAGTATAAGTAAACTTATACATTTAATTAAAAGTGTGCTCAAATCCTGTGTAGTTTCTTAATAAATAGCACCCTTCAGCTGGACAATTGCAGGTGAATTTATTGATTCCATCTACACACGTGGTTCCTGGTGGGCAAGGGTTCATGAGCTCACACTCATTGATATCTAAAAAATATATTAATTATAAACCACATTATATACTGCTTTTGTAATAATATTTCAGTCTTTTGAGCATAGATGCAATGTACAGAAGTGTAGACAAATACCTTTTCCTGTTGAGACCTGATTTCAAACCCAGAATCATCGGAAAAGTCACTGCTGGCTGTCGATGGCCTTTATGTAGGTTTCATAGAACCATACAGAAGGAGGCCCTTTATCCCATTTTGTGTAAGCCAGCTCTAAAAAGTGACACAAAATCTGCCTCATTAAGGAAGGCCACAGGCTGTGAGAAATGGACAAATGGCAGTACAGACAGCTGCCTTTATATTGAGGCAGTGGCGTGGCATTACAGGGCAACAGAGGAAACATCAGTCTGTAACTAGCTAGACTATACTAAACTAAGTTCCTCAATGGATGCTGTTCATTAATGCCCCTCATTTTAATAAGCACAAAAATATTTCCTGAAATATTGGTATGTATTATGTATTATTTTTGTTGTGTGTTATGCTAGGATGGTGTCCCTTTAAGAGGTGAGTCATAGAAGTGTCATAAGCCAGATTTATGGGCTTTGTCAGATTTGTCTGTCCCTTTACAGAGTGCACATCTTTAAAGCTTTCCCTGTTGGATTACAGACCACATGTCTTTATATGTTCTTCAATTCTATCTGGATCCTACAAAATGCCTATTAAGAATAGTATCCAAGAACAAAATTTGCTGGTAATACCAGGTAGGTAGTGGTGGGGAAGCAAGAGAGGAAATAGCTGGGGCCTTAACAGATATCTTTGCAGCATCCTTGAGTATGGGTGAGGTCCTGGAGGACTGGAGAATTGCTAATGTTGTCCCCTTGTTTAAGAAGGGTAGCAAGGATAATCCAGGTAATTATAGACCGGTGAGCCTGACGTCGGTGGGGAAGCTGCTGGAGAAGATACTGAGGGGTAGGATCTATTTACATTTGGAAGAAAATCGGCTTATTAGTGATAGGTAGCATGGTTTGTGCAAGGAAGGTCACGTCTTACCAACTTGACAGAATTCTTTGAGGAAGTGACAAAATTGGTAGATGAGGGAAGGGCTGTAGATGTCATATACATGGACTTCAGTAAGGCGTTTGATAAGGTTCCCCATGGTAGGCTGATGGAGAAAGTGAAATCGCATGGGGTTCAGGGTGTACTAGCTAGATGGGTAGAGAACTGGCTGGGCAACAGGAGACAGAGTTGTAGTGGAAGGAAGTTTCTCAAAATGGAGAACTGTGACCAGTGGTGTTCCACAGGGATCCGTGTTGGGACCACTGTTGTTTGTGATATACATAAATGATCTAGAAGAAGGTATAGATGGTCTGATTAGCAAGTTTGCAGATGACACTAAGATTGGTAGAGTAGCGGATAGTGAAGGGGACTGTTGGAGAATGCAGCGGCATATAGATAGATTGGAGAGATGGGCGGAGAACTGGCAGATGGAGTTCAATTGAGGCAAATGTGAGGTGATGCATTTTGAAAGATCCAATTCAAGAGTGAACTATACAGTAAATGGAAAAGCCCTGGGGAAAATTGATGCACAAAGAGATTTGGGTGTTCAGGTCCAATGTACCCTGAAGGTGGCAACGCAGGTTGGTAGAGTGGTCAAGAAGGCATACGGCATGCTTTCATTCATCGGATGGGGTACTGAGTACAAGAATTGGCAGGTCATGTTAGAGTTGTATAGGACTGTGGTTCGACCACATTTGGAATACTGCGTACAGTTCTGGTCCCCACGTTACCGAAAGGATGTGGATGCTTTGGAGAGGGTGCAGAGGAGGTTCACCAGGATGTTGCCTGGTATGGGGGACGCTAGCTATCAAGAAAGGTTGAGTATATTAGGATTATTTATTTTAGAAAGATGGAGGTTGAGGGGGGACCTGATTGAGGTGTACAAAATCATAAGAGGTACAGACAGGGTGGATAGCAAGAAGCTTTTTCCTAGAGTGGGGGACTCAATTACTAGGGGTCACGATTTCAAGGTGAGAGGGGAAAAGTTTAAGGGAGATATGCATGGAAAGTTCTTTACGTAGAGCGTGGTGGGTGCCTGGAACGCGTTGCCAGCAGAGGTGGTATAGATGGGCACGATAGCATCATTTAAGATGTATCAAGACAGATACATGATTGGGCAGGGTGCAGAGGGATACAGATCCTTGGAAAGTAGGCGACAGGTTTAGATAGAAGATCTGGATCGGCGCAGGCTCGGAGGGCCAAAGGGCCTGTTCTTGTGCTGTAATTTTCTTTGTTCTTTGTTCTTTATATCAATGTAACCAGTAACTAGTTGCTAGCAAGTAATAAACTACTTTTGCAAGAGATTTTCTAGTTAGTCCAGTAAGTGGTTTTTATTAATCACACTTGTGCAAGCAGACCCTGTCGATCCCTATAGTTAAAGGGGATTGTGGCAGCAAACCTACCCAGTGATGAGGTGCAGACTCAGTTTGACTGCACATACAACATGGTGAACAGCAGTGTTGATTTCATTCAGCGATCTCATGCAACATGCTGACAGGTGGTGGACATCTGAAGATTTTTTTTGGTTCTTCAGACTCCACTAAGTCACTCATTCTTGTGACAGCAACAGGGAAAAGCTGAACATTTAAGAACCTTACAGCAGAAACATTTGTGATAAGATTAAATAAGAAATACTCTACAGTAAATCACAAAAGCATTTGAAACCTGCTAAGAGACATGCTGCAGCATTTGAGTGAGAAACTCCCTGGAGAAAGCGAATTAATTACACCAAAGCAGAGACAGACTACAACAGGTGGAGGTTGTCTGTCAGAGCACTCTTGAGTCAGACAGTGATTGGACAATGGGACACAATGAATAAAGTCAAAATCTGTATTGAGCTAGGGCGAAGTTTTAAAAGATGGTGTGGGTTTACAGGTGAGGAGAGTGAAAAATAAGGAAAACCTCTACAGCTCGTGTCGAGTGTCATTGCCATAGCAGGCGCAATTACAACAAAGGAAATTAAGGGCTCCAGAGTAACCTAAACTGAGATCCAGGGATACCGCAAAGCTAGAATTAAAGTAATGAAAGGGCAGAAGAAAAGTCTAAGCAGCCATAGTCTAACAGATAAAGGAAGGGAGGAGATTTTATTGAAGCCACAGAAAAGGTAGTAGATTCTTCAATAAATTAAAGGCAAGAAAAACGTGTTTGATTCAATGGGAAGCAGGAATCATACAGAAAAAAAATGGAAGAAGTAGGATTCATCTAATAAAACTGTCAATTGTGGGAGTAATTTAGTAAAACTATCATTAATACAGGATTAAAGATAGAGGCAACAGAGGTAATTCAATAAAGGTCTTAAGTAAATGAATTTAAAGGAAATCAATTTTCCAGTGAAAATGTAGGAAAGATGGAATCCTCTGATGAGCCTGAAAAACCTAAGAAAACCTGCAGTACAGCAGTGCACAGCAGCAACACTACAATTACTGCAAAATAAAACTCTTTTAAGCAAGGAAACAAAATAATCACATTATAAAGTCATGGCATGAGAAATAAAATTACCAAGAAGATTAATTTCAGATATTGACAAATACAACACAGAATTGGACATCTTGGAGAAAGTAATAGTTAAAATACAGAATAGCTTCAAAATTAGATACTTGAATTAGAAATTGAACATGTTTGTGCATTTTGATCTGCATTTCAGAGTACAGCCAATGATGTTATAACTCAATAAGGGGTAAAACAAACAACAGGTTCTTTTGAAGAAGTACTAAAAGCCTTTGACAATTACGTTAATCTTAGAACAAATGAAATAATTGGAAGAGCAAGATTTTATCAGATAGCTCAGCGTCCAGGGAAATACATAGATTATTTCATTAATTATAAGAATTATCATTATTTACATGTAGAAATGTAGCACTGGTGACTTTAAATCAGAATTCATAAAAGACAGAATTGTTGGCTGATTGATGATTCTATGTTAGATTTATTACATCCAAAGAAGATTTTATTTTAGAGATAGCCTTTCAAATGGTGAGTGAAACTGTTGTCGGGAAGCATAACAGATGAATATTAACAGGGGAAGATCAACTTTAGCACTGGAAATCAGAATCTTTTCAGTAAACCAATACTGACTGGCACAAGCATCAGATTCTAAATGTCCTTGTCTGTGTTGTGGAGCAAGTACAGACCACAAGCACAGAGGTTGCCCAGTTAATAAAAGTGAATCCTTGTTTGTTACACAATGTACAATATAAAATATCTCCGTAAATGTCTGCTACTGCATCTCTATTGACTTATCCATTAACCCAATTTGCTAGTTCACTTTAGCTAGCTCTGATTTCAACCAGAATTGCTCTTATTCAAGTTTAAAATAATAGTCTTAGATTCATTTCTGTGTCCCTCAAACTGAATAGAAAATTAAATCATTTATGATCACTACAACTTTGGGGTGGATTCACTGTGAGATAATAAATTAATCCAATCTCTACGTATTATAACATGGTCTGGTCAGTTGGTCAGCTTCAATTGTGCTGTTCTAAGAAATAACCTCCAAAACATTCTATGAAACGGTCTTCTATGGTATCTTTGTTCATCCGGTTTTCCAGTGTATATGTAGAATAAAATCCCCAATGACTGTCATCGCACTTCTCTGACAAACTGACATTCTTTTGTACTTATACTCTATCCTGTGTAGTTACTGTTCGGGAGCTTGTATTTTATTCCCACAAGTGTCCTCTTTCCTTTATCATTTCTCATCTTGCTCCTACTTCCTGGTTTCCTAAATTTAGGTTATGCCTGTTTATAATTCTAGTAATAATGTTACTTAACAAAGAAAGCCCATCTACATTTCTATAGTGACCTGTCCTTTCAAAGTGCGATGTACCCTTCAATAATTAGATTTCAATCTATGCCATCCTGAAACAACGTCCCTGTAGTTGCTATTGGATTGTATTTGTTTACTTCTAGTAGCGCAAACAGTTTTTTTCTGTTTTGAATGCTATGTGTATCACGTACAGAGTCTTTAATGTTGTCCTTTCAGGAAGGAAGCAGCCCCAATCTTCAACTAGAAGCCAGATTCTAATATTCTGTTAAGAGCCATTTTGCCAATAGCCAATAGGATCTAGCATCATGAACAACATGCCCTCTAAATAACAAACATGATTTTTAAATGATCTAGGAATGTTGAATCATTATGTAGAGCAATACAGAGACTATCTATCCATCTTAACTGTGCGCACTTCAACAGTTATCTGTCCTAAACTGCCGTGACATTTAATGATCCACAAAGCTTTGACTTTTAATCATCTTGCCGTTATTCTCAATGTGAGAAAGAAATACATGGCAGAAGTGGATGTAAAATTACATTGTGATATTGTCATGCCTTTTTGCATTATAAATTGTATTGAAAATATGCAAGAGTCACCAACCAGATTTTTCTCAGTTGTGTTTGGTGTATAGTCAGTTATCAGGAACAGCAAAGAGGAAGTGGGGCATAGCCAAATATGCAAAGCTCCAAGAACACTCAAGCAGCTTGACACCATCCAAGACAAAGTGACCTGCTTGATTGGCATGTTATCCAACCCCACTGATGAGCAGTGGAAACATGCATTACAGGAACTCACCAAAGCTCCTTCATTAGCATGTTCCAAACCCATGACCTCTATCGCCTGGAAAGACAAGAGCTGCGGATTCATGGGGACTCCATCATTTACAAGTTTCCCTCCAAGTAACATATCATTCTGACTTGGACATATATCACAATTCCTTCACTGTAATTGGATCAAAATCATGGAACTCCTTTCCTAACAGCATTGTGGATGCCCCTACCCTGCATTGGATGAAGAAATTGGGGAGGCAATAGCCTCATGTCATTATTGCTGGACTGTTAATCCAAAGACCCAACTAATGTTCTGGGACCCGGGTTCAAATCCTGCCATTGGCAGATAGTGGAATTTGTATTCAAGAAAAATCTGGAACCATTTCCGATTGTTGAGAAGCCAATCTGGTTCATAAATGTCCTTTAAGGAAGGAAACTATCAACCTTACCTGATCTAGACGACATGTGACTCCAGTCCCACAGCAATGTGGTTGAATCTTAAATGATGCCTGGGATGGGCAATAAATGCTGGCCCATCCAGCAATACCCTTACACAGTGAATGAATAAAAAAAACGGCTCTCCACCACTTTCTCAGGGCAGTTAGGAATGGGCAATAAATGCTGGCCTAGCCAATGACATCCACATCCCATGAACAAGTGAAAAATAACAATTGTGTCAAGTCTCTGCTATCACAATGCTAATGCAGGATTTCAGGGAACTTTCACTTGACCAGCACTTGGGACCAGCCAGGGCTTTGTAATTATTGGGAGATAGAATATTTCAAGCCTTTCTGCTCTCATGGTTCTCTTCATCAGGCCTTACTGTATTTCAATGGAAGGATGCTCACAAATCTGGGCAGTGTGTGAGCTTGTGCCACAAACAGGAGGATCTGCAGTGGAAGTTGTGGGTTGTGGGGATGTGGTTGATGTTGTGCCCTTATGGCAAATCAAGAAACATGTTCAATCAGTTACCCAACCAAACTCCCCTTGCAGTGATATTCTATGTTTGAGATAGCAAGAACTGCAGATCCTGGAATCGGTGATAACAAAGTGTGGAGCTGGAGGAATACAGCAGACCAGACAGCATCAGAGGAGCAGGAAAGCTGACGTTTTAGTTGCTATTCTCCAACAGCAGACAGACAGCCTGTTCCCAGTCAACATAATCCACACCACAGTTGTCACCATCGCCTGATTCAGTGCAAAACCTAGAGAAAGAGCTAAAGGAAGGCCTGCACCAATTATTAGTGCACTCAAGTTATGCAAATGGATTATGACAGGTAACTTAAGATCGCCTTGCCCTCACAGTACATAACTAGTGACACCATTGGGATTGGGGAATCCATGGGAATTCTGAGAGGAAGAATGAAGTTTGTGATAAAAATTCTCTGACCTTGTTCGCAGTGTGTTCCACTAAATCCTCCAAGACATTTGCAATAAAATTCACCATACAGATCAACACACCGCCCATTATTTTCACATGGAGATGAATCACATATTTTACGGCCTGAGAAAGAGAAATTAAATTGGCGTTTTTATTTTGATCTGACATCAAGTAAAGCATGACATTTCTAGACTTAGCATAAATTGTTCTCTGCACGTAGCTATCATAAAGTGTTGAAAATTCAGCTGCCAATACCCGCAGATATAAGTCACCCACTAAAGTAATAGGTAGGGGAATTGGTTTGAATCTGTTCTGCATTTGACCATTAATGTTGAAAATGTAATTCATCATCTGCTTTTTTAAAATTTTTTTTGTCTATTTTCTAGGAGATCTTGTGGCCCAGTGGAAGAGTTCCTGCCTCTAGGTTCAATTCTCATGCCTAGGCTTGTTAACCATGATAGGGGCATTCAGGATGTGGTTCAATATGCTGACAAACAGCTACGCAACCTTTTATGCTCTCCCCACTGTTACCCAAATGGAACAGAAGTGTCTGTGAAGTTGACACTAAAAAAACCTATTCTCTTTTCTGCCACCATGTTTCACAACTAAAAAGATTAATATTTTGGCAAGTATTGAAGTTATATGCATCATTTTTTACCCATAAACTAATGGAATGGTCTGTAGATCAGCTGTAAAACAGCAATTGTCAAATTCTTGCTAGTTTTATGAGATTTCCCCTCCAAGTCATTCACCATCCTGACATGGAAATATGTCATTCTTCCTTCAGTATCACTGTGCCAAAATCCTGGAATTCCCTCTCTTAACAGCAGTGTGGGTGGCCCTAAACTATATAGACTGCAGTGGTTCAAGAATGCAGAATGCCACCACCTCCAGGGATAAGCAATAAAGCCTATATCCCCTGAATGAATTTAAAAAAAGGTAGCTTTATTATTGGGAAATCAACAAACTGAAAGCTTAACGAAATTAGAAATTCACTGGAAAAGCTTAGAACTAGTTGTGAGGCAGGGTTACTGGAACCAAACGGTTAACTCTGATTTCTCTGCATAGATGCTGCCAAACCTGCTGAGATTTTCCAGCAATTTCAGTTCTTGTTTCTGATTTCCAGCATCCACAGTTCTTTCAGTTTTTAAACTCAAAACTTAGGCTAGATGTTTGTCAGATATTACTCAGATAGAGTGTTGAATCAAGTAAAAGCAAAGTACAATGCATTCTAGAAATCTAAAATAAAAGTTAATGAAAATGCTGCATGGCCAAACTTTAAATAAGGCACCAATGCCTGGAATCCTGAGAACTCTTGGCAGTGGCAAACACTTCCACATTGATGAGTGCATGACAGTGAGAGCAGAACACCATACAGGCATAGTGCATACAAAATGAAGCCAGCTGCAGACAATTCTGTTGAGATAATCTGCTAGAGCTCACAGACAGAAATCCTTCTTGATACTCAGAAAATTGACACTTCAGCCAGAGGCTGGTTAATCTGTGGAACTCATTACTGCAGAAGGTTGTGGATGCCAAATCATTGAGAGTATTTAAGACAGAGATATTATTATTGAGGGGATCAGAGATTATGGGGAGAAGGCAGGAGAATTGTCTTGAGAAATATATCAGCCATGATCGAATGGCACAGAAGACTCAATAGGCTGAATAGTCTAATTCTGCTCTTGTGTCTTATCATCTTATGGTCTTAAGCAATTTTTGGTAAAATTCAGCCTATTAACCCTGTTTTTCTCTCTCTCTCCACAGGTGCAGCCAGGCCTGCTAAGTTTCTCCAGCACTTTGTGTTTTTTTAAAATTTCAGGACATTGACATCTACTCATTAGTATTATCTGTTTTGGTAGGCCACATAATACTAATTAGACCTTCAGAAACCAGAAAAGAGAATTCTTCGTATCACTCACTCTGGAGACCAGAGCACGAATTCTAGGCTAACAATCTGGTGCAGTTCTGAGGATATGCAGCCTATAAAAGGTGATGGCCTTTGGCTGAAACATTAAACTGAAACCCAAGATTCTGTCTAAAGTGAACACAAAAGATCCTGTAGCACTATTCAAAAGGGCAGTATAATTATCCTTGTGTGTTGGCAAATGTTTGATCCTTAATTAATGTTGCTAAAACCGATTATCTGCTCACAAATCAAGTTTTCAGGGAATATCTTTAAGGCGGCTGATCTGAGTAAAACACTTCTCAAAACTACTCCACCAATTACAGAGTGCTTTGGGACATCATGAGGTTGTGAAGCCTTTAACTTTTCTTTCTGGAATGAAACTATCTTTGAACTACTTTTAATTTTTAGTCAATTATTTATATTGATCTATTCACATAGTCAGGAAAATAGCTTTTTTGATGTCAGAACCTACTTTTGTCTAAGTAAGCACAATAATTTGTATTGTGATGTATTAGAGAAGACATACCTGTGTAGAAATTCCAGAAAATGTCCTAGAATGAAAGAAATAAACAAAAGATTAATAATTCTGCACTTTTAAGGTCAAAAATCAATTGTTCCTAATTAAACAATTTCAGGCTAACTTCAACTTAATTGTTGCATGGTTGGGGCTCAGAAGTATGCAACACTATTTAAGGTTACTTTTCACTTGAACCAAAGCGCAATATCTCTACATGCTACAAGCACTGTTTTCATACTAAGTGCCCCCTTGTACATTGTTTAGCAGACATTGATCAGATGAGAATCCAATCTGCACTCTCCACACAGCAGTTAGTCAACAATTATATTCATTTCACAATTCTTGATGAAGTTGGCATTTTAAATGTAACTGTTTTTGAAAATGATCATGTTTCTTGTTTAATGTTTTAAATCAGTCTCTCCTTTAATCAAAAGGTAAGGGTATTCAGAGCTTCATTTTCCAAATAGAAACACAAACAGATGGCACTTTTCTCCTGGTGTGCCTTTCATCAATTATTATTCTGTGTAGGGCAGGATCCCATTTGTGGGGATTTGCCGCATGGAACTGGCTTCAGTGGATTGGCTTAAGTTTTTTGAAAACCTATCCAATAAAACTGTTTTCTGGAGAAGTAGATCTGAGGATGCTGCAACAGGACTCAAAATGACCATCGCTTCAGGCTTTGACATGAAGGTCTTGTTGAACTAAATATTTAAAGAGAGATCTATTACTTGGCACTGAGAGAGGGAAGTCAATCCAAGGCAGTATCCAATTCTACCAATTTTACCAATTCCAATACAGCAGCTCAATGACATAAATGGTTCCGTGAGCTTCTGGAGCTACCAAAGATAAAGCCATACTCAAAACAAGCAATGTAAATAGTAGGTTCCATATTGCAGCCAGCTCACTCTTCTAAACATCTGAGATCTTCCCACTTACGTGATTATTAATGTGAAAATGAGAAAGGAGCGGTGAGAGATAGACAGGAAGCATTAAACTGGGGGAGGCAATGGCCTAGTGGTATTATTGTTGGACTATTAATCCAGAGACCAAGATAACATCCTAGGTTTGAATCCTGCCATGGCAGATGATGGCATTTGAAATCAATAAAAAAAAACTAACCATGAATCCATTGCTGATTGTCGGAAAAACCCATCTGGTTCACTAATGTCCATTAGGGAAGGAAACTGCCATCCTTACCTGTCTGGTCTACATGTGATTCCAGGCCCACAGCAATGTGGTTGACTCTAAAAAAATGGTAGCTTTATTATTGGGAAATCAACAAACTGAAAGCTTAACGAAATTAGAAATTCACTGGAAAAGCTTAGAACTAGTTGTGAGGGAGGGTTACTGGAACCAAACGGTTAACTCTGATTTCTCTGCATAGATGCTGCCAAACCTGCTGAGATTTTCCAGCAATTTCAGTTTTTGTTTCTGATTTCCAGCATCCACAGTTCTTTCAGTTTTTAACCTCAAAACTTAGGCTAGATGTTTTCTTTCTGGGCAATTAAGGATGGGCAATAAATGCTGCCTAAAAGTGACACCTAATCGCAAGAATAAATAAGAAAAGTTTAGTCCTTACGGTTTTCTCATCATTTTCAAAAATCTCTCGGACCTCTTCTTTGGAACAGATTTCTTCTAAACACTCTCTTTCCAGATTCCCGGATGTAATCTCTTCTAATCTCCATTTGTTAGCTCTACGAAATCGAGATAGGAACCGTGCAGCAGCTGATTTCTGTAAAAAAACTACATAATTTTGAATAATAATGTGATAATAAATCAGATACCTGTGTGGATTTTAAGTGTATTTTATTGTACCATGTGTTGCAAAGTTGAGTAGTGTGCTTGTGGATTGGGAGGCAGGAAGTTAGAATTTGGTGTTGTACAGTGTTGTGGGATGGGGAGAGGGGGAAACATTGCATGGCCCCTTTAAAAGATGATGCACATTTTCAATGCTTAGAGATTTAAACGGGATGTCTGTGAGCAGCCTGAAGGTTTGCACGTACACAGAGAGCACCCGCGTTGAAGCATTTGTATCAAAAGGCCAGATAGTTAACAGGCTAAGCCGCAGTTTTGTTTAGTTACCATAAAAACATAAGAACCAGAAGTAGGAGTAAGCCATCAGGTCATTCAAGCCTGCTCAACCATTCAATAAGATCATAGCTGATCTTTACATGGCCTCAGTTCCATTTATCCACCCACTCACCATAACCCTTAATTCTTTTACTACTCAAAAAATTATCTGCCTTAGCTTTAAAAATATTCAATGAGGAAGCCTCAACTACTTCACTGAGCAGGGAATTCCACCGATTCACAGCCTTTTGGGTGAAGAAGTTCCTCCTCAATTCAGTCCTAAATCTGCTCCCCCTAATTTTGAGGCTATGCCCTCTTGTTCTGTGGAAACAACCTCCCTGCTTCTATCTTATCTATTCCCTTCATAATTTTGTATGTTTCTATAATTCCAATGAATGTAATCCCCGTCTATTCAGTCTCTCCTCATAAGCCAACCCTCAACTTTGGAATCAATCTAGTGAATCTCCTATGCACCGCCTTCAGTGCCAATACATCCTTTCTCAAGTAAGGAGTCCAAAACTGCATGCAGTACCCCAGGTGTGGCCTCACCAGCACCCTATACAGCTGTAACATGACATCCCTGCTTTTAAATTCAATCGGTCTAGCAATGAAGGACATAATTCTATTTGCCTTCTTAATTAGCTTCTTAATTGTACCTGCAAACTAACCTTCTGCGATTCATGCACAAGGACATGCACAAGTCCCTCTGCACAGTAGCATGCTGCAATTTTTTACCTTTCAAGTAATAGTTTCTTTTACTCTTATTCCTACCAAAATGGATGACTTCACATTTACCAACATTGAATTCCATCTGCCACTCATTTGCCCACTCACTTAAACTACCTGCATCTCTTTGTAAACTTCCAGATCTTCTGCACACTTTGCTCTACGATTCATCTTAGTGTCATCTGTTAACTTTGACACACTACACATGGTCCTGAACTCCGAATCATCTATGTAAATTGTAAACAATTGTGATACTAACACTGATCCCTGTGGTCCTTCTTCAGAAGAAGAGTCCTGACCTGAAATGTCAACTTTCCTGCTTCTCTGATGCTTCCTGGCCTGCTGTGCTTCTCCAGTTGCTTACTGTGTTATCTCTGATTCCAGCATCTGTAATTTTTGCTATCTCTTAAATTTAAATCTGATGGTTTTGACAACATAGAACCAATCATATTGTAAGAAATTGATATGTCATCGAGGGTATAAAAGGTGAGGACAGTTGGACAAAGACTAAAGAGCTAACTGCCATCTGCCAGCGTTAACAGCTCTCAAGTCCCAAGAAAGAATCACTCGCTCTCACAGACTCTTCTAGGTCTTAGAGAAAGTACCATCTAAATGTCAAAGGCACCAAAGGCACAACTAGTTAATAATCCTGACAGAAGAATCGAGGAGAAGGCACAGAACATTCCATAACCTGGCTATAATTTTGAGAGACTAAATTCTATTTTTTTATTGCATTTTATACAAGTGGGCGTTTATTGGAAGGGTATATTATTAGAATCTTGTTTTATTCAGGAATAGTTAATGGTTAGAAGGCATTTATTCAGCTTGTTAATAGTTTAGCTAATGTGTTCACTGTTAGAGTTAGATAAATAAATTGTTACTTGTTGATTGTAAAGTGAGTATCAGGGATTTATTTTATTTAACCACTAGAAATTGCTGAAAAGCAGGTTACACCACTTTTCACACTCCCTTTTACAGATTACAGTGTGAGGTGCTCCTCTTTGGGCGTATCACTTCTATTTCACAGAGGGGGAAGGGTCAACCTCCGCTTTATGACACATGACAATGTTGTTGTATTGAAATGTATCTTGTAATAGCTTGGAGTTATGAAAAGTACTAAATAAATGCAAACTTTTTTCTTTGAAGTATGTTAAGAGCCAGGACTCTAGGCTGGAATTTTACTGGAGTTGCTGGTTTAAAATTTCCCAGGAAATAGACCTGCCACAGAAATTTGTCGAAATATTTTGGGACAAATTGTGCGAATCCATTCAAAAATTCTTTTTGTGTTAAAGTACTTTGGCCTGAAATGGTTAAGTCATAAAGTAACTAAATTGATAATTAATTATTTAGCCTTGCTCAGCTGCAGAGACAGTCTCAAATAGAAAAAAAACAGATAAGCATTTTCCTCACAATCCTGTCAAACATAGCCACACTCAATATAATGTGTTTAGTTATAGCAGCTTGGTCTGCAACCTTTTACTGTTTGTTAGTTTATTTTGTTGTTTGTTAGTTTTTGCTGTGGTGTGGAATTTTCACTATAACACATTATTCTTTTTAACAAACTGTTTGCTTATGGCAGATGGGCTGGAATCAGTTTGATGATAGCTTGGTAAAAACTGAAAGAACTGCGGATGTTGTAAATCAGGAACAAAAACAAGGTTGCTGGAAAAGCTCAGCAGGTCTGGCAGCATCTGTGAAGGAAAAATCAGAGTTAACATTTTGAGTCCGGTGACCTTTCCTCAGAACTGAGGAAGCTGGGTTTTGGCAGCAGAGACATGAGTTAAAATTGCTGGGACCTTTTTTTTCTTTTCGCAAGTTTCTAACCCACTTACAGTAAACCTGCTAGAAATTCCCACCTAGTTAAAATAGGGGCTTGGGCATGTAAATTGCAGGTACCAAGCTATCACCAGGACCAAAAAACTGAAGTTGCTGGAAAAGCTCAGCAGGTCTGGCAGCATCTGTGAAGAAAAAATCAGAGTTAACGTTTCAGGTCTGGTGACCCGTCCTCACAGATGCTGCCAGATCTGCTGACGCCCTCCCCCCCACCCAGTTTACACACAAATGGGTAGCATTAAAATGACCATTTTTCCAATCAAAATGCCATAATCCAATTGCCCTAACGGAAACCATTCAATATATCAGTAATCCCATCCCACATAATACCAGCAAAAGGTGAATGAAAATGTTGTATTTGTTAATATATTTGCACAAAGTGTAATTGCATTTACTCAAAAAAATTAAATTTTAAGAAACAGTATTGTGATCATTCCTTGATCTCAATTTGTCTGAGGGGATGGTACAAAGAGAAAGAACAGACGGTTCATGATTGAGAATGATGGCCTGACAGTCTTGATTCCAGCCCATCTGTAGAAAACAAGCACTTGGTTTGTTAAAAAGAACAATGTGTTAAAGTGAAAAGTCCAGACCGCACAGCAAAACTTAACAGACAGCAAAATATGAAATGAAAGGTTACAGACCAAGCTGCTATAACTAAACATTTTAAATTGAATGTGACAATCACTAACAGACAATGGGCAGTGGATACAAGAGTCAAAGTGGCAGGGAACAAATCAGATCATCAACATATTGTCAGACAGGGACTAACTCAGCACTATGTATGGGAGCAATAGAGGGAACAATGGATCTATGTCTAAAATCTGAATCCTCGAAGAATTAACCCGAGATACATTGATACTGTGTTAAACATTGATACTTACAGTCATTTGCTTGACAGCCAAAGAGAAGCAATGATATTATCCCATAGTTCAAAATGATTGACATATTACTCCCAAAACGCCTGCTCAAATTTATGGCAAAGTCAAGGTGCAATTTTGTACAAGATCATTGTACTTCACTCAAACTGATGTTTCACTGTTTGTATAGTCAGTGTTTTACTATCGTTACTGAAATGTTTTGGTTAATAAGTAACCAATTATTTTGAAATGTCATCACAACAGTTTACAGAGCATTTATTTCAGTATTGACTGTATCAGCAAAATATATCATTTGTTATCTTGATGCAGATACATATTTTAACTGCTTCACATAGGGTAGAATTTTACTGGTACATCATGGACACTAGGAGAAGGGGAAGCAAGGGCTGGTAAAATGGTGGAAATATTGAGGCGGTCTACCCCATCAATGTAGTCCCAACTCTGGGTCATTTTACTAGAGGCAAGACTGGAAACATAGGAGTTAACAACCAACTAGAGACAAACAGCTTGTTTAAATAACTAGAGGTCCTTAAGGGGACCATTTTGTGACACTGCTGGCATTTGCCAATGTCACATGGGACGGTTGCCAGATGAGGGGTGGCAGTCTCTCTGAGGCTTTCAGGTGGAGTGCATTGGAGTCATTGGAATTGGAGGCTACTTGGCTAAAAGGGTGGCCTCATGTGGCAAAGGCTGCTCCCATTGCCCTAATAGCAACTTTGGAAGTGGGATGGAGTTCTCCTCTGTGTGCCAGGGTCAGCCTGCTGGCCTGAAAGAGAGGTCAAATTTCTGTCTCCCCTGTGGAGGGCACCAAATGGAGGCATCTTGTCATCCCCTGTACAGCTTTAGCAACAATCTTCTTTATTACCATCTATGGTTTGCCTTGCCTGGTCATTGTGATTACTGCAGTGACTCAACCAGGGCAGCTTGTGCTCCTACTCATTCCTCCTCAGTCATCTTGTTGAACGGCTATGTCAATCTCATGCCTGCACCATGTGACTGCAGCTTGCATGGCAGTACACTGCATGCGCAGCAAACAAACAACTGTGTCTCAAAGTCTCAGGGAAGTTGTCCTCACAGATGTACATGGAGTCAGGGGGTCCTGGCGTAGTAATGGGCAGCCTCTGATGCCAGTCCTGGGAATTGCCCTCGGCTGGTCATCAGATCAGGGTGTTTCAGTTGGTGGCAGGGGAATGGGTCTGTGCCTCTACAGAGCAGGTAGTTTGTCACTGTCAGTCCTTTGGTTCCATAGTAGCCATTCTGGAGGGTGAAGGAGTAGGGGATGGGTGAGGGGTTGCTGCTGCCATTGAGGGAGATTTGGCAAACGGTTCCTCAGGATTTTTGGCTGCAGGCTGGAGTGGAGGGGCTAATGACAATTATAGAGGAGGCAACGGTAAGTCCAAAGAGTTGGTTATAGGTGTTCAGGGCCTAACTGACATGTAGAGGTGGTGGTTGGAAGCCACTGGTGGTTGTGTGCTCACTGTCACCTTCCATCGTGCTGGAAATTAAAAATATGCAATGGGGAAGAATGGCTGCAAGGGGGGAAGTGGGTATGAGGGAAGGTCACAAGGAAGGAGAACAATGTTACACATAGAAGCCTGCACTTTACAGGACACAGACTTGTGTGCCTCCTTATCCCTGGCCCATCGCAACGCTTAAGTCTCCTGTTTGCTGCATACCTTCCTTCCCCAAATATTGCTGACCACTTGACTCACAACAGCATTTTTGGACACATAGGCCAGGGAAAATATAGTGATGTTTCAGGATGAGGGCAACCATGATTGCAGATCCCATAGCCCTACATTAACCTTGTTCATCTTGCTTTCACATGCTGCAGTGGCCTTTCAACACAGTCAAAAATCCTTGGCATATCCTCAGTGGGTGTGAGTTAGGCATCATGCTAGAATGTTGCTTTCACAGCTACAGAGATAATCAAGCAAGCAGATGGAAAACCAAAACAATGAAATCTATGCAAATGTTCAAATTCATGTATTGTACATTGCTACTAATGCATCCGAAGTGCCCTCAATAGGTTTTCTCTTTTTCTCCCTTCCATGACACCTTAGTGTCCTCCTGCTTCTACAATGGTTTACAGGGAGCTTTCTCAGCAATGAAGCCCATTCGTTCTGAAGCTTTGGTTGGGAGATGAATATTTGAATGTTGGACAGACTGGGGTTCCACTTGCCAGGTGCAAGTTGCCCCTCCTCAGCTTAAATCTCCAATCTCTGCAGGTGGTGGAACAGGCCACATTTGAAGTGTCCTGTGAGGAGATCTCTGAGGGTGGAACCTCAGCAGCTGAGTGCTCCTTGGCTCCGTCCTTTCTCCTTATGAGGAAGGGACGCCTTATGTGCACGCCAGGCTCCCTTTCACCATACCTTTGATCCTGAGGGTGAATGGCTGAGGTGATGGAGTATTGGTAAATATGTCTCTCCAGCAAACCCTGAGGACACTAAATCTGGCTCTCCATACCATCCATCAACCTGCTCATTAAAAGAGCCAGATGGTCACATGACTTGTTCTACAGTTGTAGATTCTGAGCAATAAGGGCCATTGCACCTCAAATTCCTGTCTGCCACCCATTGTTCCTCCCTGTGCTTTTGGACAAAGTCGCTGATTGCCAATGCCACAGGATCACCTCCTGCCTGCAGCTGAGCAGGTTCCCTGGTCTCTGTCAGTCCTCTGAGTACCATTGGCTTGGGCTGTTTCTCCCTCGAGCAGCTGCGGAGCCATCAAGGTGAGGTTCTTACAAGCTTGTTCTCCCACACTTCCTAAGGCGAATGTTCCCATTGAGGTGTCAACATCTGGGCTGGTTTGCCAATGCCTCCTCAGAAGCCTCTGTGTTCTCATCCTCAAGGATGAGATTTCTGTGGGAGCTAGTCATTTCTCTGCAGTGGTTGTGGATTTGCCGATCATACCTCAACACAAAAGAGATTGAAGGCTTTGCAACTAGTGGTTAGGAGGCATACGCAATGAATCACACAGTTGGTGGATGTACTGTGAAATGTGCAATGGAATGAAGAGTGGTACTTGTTGGGACATCTATATCTTGGCATCCCTGCAAGAACAGCCCCAGTCTTCTCCTTTGAGGGCTGAGGTGTCAAATGTCACACACTTGTCCAAATGTCCAGCACTTTTCTCTCCTACTGTGGGCTGTCTTCTCCTGGAATGAGAGAATGGATGAATTGAATGAGTTGAAAGCGGATGGCACAACTGTTAATGATGGTTCAAAAGATGGCGAAGGGTTCTGAGGGAGTGAGGAGGCAGTGTAGAGGGCATGTAGGGTTAGTGGTGTGGGATGTTATGGTGGTGTTGAGAGCTGGTGAAGGAAAGTGCTGCAGACAATAATGAGATTGGTACATTATAAACCTTGGTGGCTGGTGGGGTCCAGCAGCAAAGATAGATGGAGGGTGGGGTTACAGAGCGAAAAGTACAGTACTTACTTACTGGTGGAGTGGAAAAAGTCATTGACTTTCTTATGGCTCTGTTGGCACTTCCTATGTGTTGTAGAAATGGCACTGACCCAGGGATTGACCTTGGACCAGGCCAGCAGGACGTCCACTGCCAGTCCATCCCAGATGAGGACTCCTTGCACGGGCCCCCTGACCTGGACCTCCATGATCCTGACAGAGAATGACAGTGCCATTCATGACATGTTCAGATTCAATCTTTGACCAAGGACAGCTCTGGAATGCCAGTGCTCACCCAAGGGCAGAGTGGCCTTTTAAATATGGTGCAGGTTCCAAGGGTGCTGGGCTTTTGTCTGATAACCAGTGAGTGGCAAGTTGTTCGGGGAATGGCACATGATTATTTAGGGCTAGAATCAGACATGAAGGATGCCATTAGGTGGAATAAGTAGTTAATGAGACTCATTCGGTAAGGTACAGTAAGAAATCTTACCATGCATCGTGGCAAGAGTCACATCAAAAAATTCGATACAAGTTGCATTTATCCCAAATCTGAAAGACTCTACCCCGTGATACTGTTTCCATTTACTGAGAAATCCAAAACTAAGGGCCGTACGTATTAGAAAGTCAAAAATAAATTCAATAGGGAATTCAGGAAATACCTCAGCCAGAGAATGGTTAGGATGAATTGATGCATTTCTCCCAAAGCCAGGGAAATATGGGGGAGAGCAGAATTGAAGATTAACTCACCTAAGTCCTGTTCACCTCTTATTCTTCCTGAGCTTATTGAACCACATTTGACTCCCAGGTAAACAATACCTTGAATTTTTTTTGTATTCATTCACGGATGAAGGTGTTGCTGGCTCAGCGAGCATTTATTGCCCATCCCTAATTGCCCAGAGGGCAGTTCAAAGCCAACCACATTGTTGTGGGTTTAGCATCTAGTCCAGACTAAGTAGGGACGGCAGTTTCCTTCCATAAAGGACATTAGTGAGCCAAATGGATTTTTCCGAGAATCAGCAATGGATTCGTAGTCATCATCAGACTCTTAATTCTGAATTTTTATTGAATTCAAATTCAATAACGCCATGGTGAGAATTTAAAATTCTCATCCCTATTTTCAGATTATTCCACGTAGCCTTGCCCTTCCCAATTTCAGATCATCCCTCTGCCCTAAAATATTACAAGATTCCTCTGATTCCCAACTCTTGAACGTCCATGATTTACCCACTCCTCAGCTGGTGGCCTTGACTTCAGCCATTGAATCCCTAAACCATCAAATTCAGTCCTTAGATATTTCTGCTCCTGTATTGAACTTTCCTCCTTCAAGATATTCCTTAAAACTACATTTTTAAGCAAACATTTAGTCACCTTCCTAATCCATGCCTATACAGTTATGTCACTTTTTTGTTTGATAATGCTCCTGTACATCATCTTAGAATGTTTTTCTTTATTAAAATACTAGATAAATGCAAGTGTTGTTATTATGCTCACCTGATTTGATGTGGCGGTGCCAGTGTTGGACTGGGGTGGACCAGGTCAGAAATCACACAACACCAGGTTATAATTCAACAAAGATAACAAGGTGTAGAGCTGGATGAACACAGCAGGCCAAGCAGCATCAGAGGAGCAGGAAGGCTGACACTTCGGGCCTAGGCCCTTCTTCAGAAATGGGGGAGGGGAAGTGGGTTCTGAAATAATTAGGGAGAGAGGGGGAGGCGGATAGAGGAGAGGATAGGTGGAGAGGAGACAGACAGGTCAAAGAAGCGGGAATGGAGCCAGTAAAGGTGAGTGTAGGTGGGGAGTTAGTGAGGGGATGGGTCAGTCCAGGGAGGATGGACAGGTCAAGGGGTGGGATGAGGCTAGTAGGTAGGAGATGTGGGTGGGGATTGAGGTGGGAAGAGGGGTTAGGTGGGAAGAAGGACAAGTTAGGGAGGTGGGGATGAGCTGGGTGGTTTTGGGATGCGGTAGGGGGAGGGGAGATTTTGAAGCTTGTGAAGTCCACATTGATACCATTGGGCTGCAGGGTTCCCAAGCGGAATATGAGGCACTGTTCCTGCAACCTTCGGGTGGCATCGTTGTGACACTGCAGGAGGCCCAGGATGGACATGTCGTCTGAAGAATGGGAGGGGGAGTTGAAATGGTTCACGACTGGGAGGTGCAGTTGTTTATTGCGAACCGAGCGTAGGTGTTCTGCAAAGCGGTCCCCAAGCCTCTGCTTGGTTTCCCCGATGTAGAGGAAGCCACAACGGGAACAGCAGATGTAGTATACCACATTAGCAGATGTGCAGGTGAACATTTGCTTGATGCGGAAAGTCTTCTTGGGGCCTGGGATGGGGATGAGGGGGGAGGTGTAGTACTTCCTGTTCCTCCCTAACTCCCCACCTACACTCACCTTTACTGGCTCCATCCCCGCCTCTTTGACCTGTCTGTCTCCTCTCCACCTATCTTCTCCTCTATCCATCTTCTATCCACCTCCCCCTCTCTCCCTATTTATTTCAGAACCCCCTTCCCCTCCCCCATTTCTGAAGAAGGGTCTAAGCCCGAAACGTCAGCTTTCCTGCTCCTCTGATGCTGCTTGGCCTGCTGTGTTCATCCACTTTTACACCTTGTTATCAGATTCGCCAGCATCTGCAGTTTCTGGTAGCTACAATTCAACAGGTTTATTTGAAAACACAAGCTTTCTGAGCCTCGCTCCTTCTTCAGATTTTAGTGAGAGAAATAGTATCAGAGACAGAATTTAGATGTAAGAGATCAAAGGTCACTGATGAGCATGTATTAAACAAATCTAAGATGCTGTTCAATCTTCAGTTAGAAGGTTTTAACATATTAATATTTATATATAAATTCCCGAATTCCTTTCAAGTCACTGTCCTGAGAGAACTAAAGGTTTTATCAGTGTGAAGAAGAGGTGAAATTTTAGGTCAGACAATGCAAGTTAGGTGTGAGGCCTTGTTTAGAATCTCTTTGTGTTTTGGTTTGGAGTCAGACTGGTTTTATTTCTAAAGTAGAAATTTATAAAACGCCACATTGACTGACCGTCTATAAATTGTGTGCTTTTTGAACCAAATAGCAAATACAAATTCACCCCATAGATTTGTGTGTGTGTGTGTGTGTGGGAGAAAGATAAAGTGTGTTTATGAGTGTGTCTGTGTGTGTGTGTGTGTGCATATGTATGTTGGGGTGGGGGATTTAAAGGGACAGCGAAAAAGAGAGTCTGTGTGGGAGGGAGAGAATGTGTGCATGTGTGTGTGAGGGAGGGAGAGAGTGTGTGTGTGTGTGTGCGCGCGTGCCCGTGTGAGTGAGGGAGAGAGAGGGTGTGTCTGTGTGTGCTTGAGACTCAGTGTGTGTATGAGAGAGGATCGGTGTGTGTGTGCATATGTGTGCGTGGGAGGGAGAGAAAGTATATGTGTGTGTGTCGGAGGTGGGGAATTTGGACGGAGAGATAAAAGAATGCATGTAGGAGAGAGAGTGTGTGTATGTGTGTGTGTGTGTATGTGTGTGCTTGAGACTCTGTCTGTGTGTGAGAGAGGATGTGTGTGTGCGTGTCCGTGTGTGTGTGCGTGTTTGTGTGTGTGTCGGGGGTGGGGAATTTGGAGGGAGAGGAAAAAAGAGTGTGTGGGAGAGTGTGTGTGTGTGTATTGGAGAGAGAGTGTGTGTGTGTGCGTGTGAGGGAGAGAGAGTGTGTCTGTATGTGTGAGGGAGGGAGAGAGAGAGTGTGTGTGTGTGAGGGAGGGAGAGTGTGTCTGTGGGTGCTTGAGACTCAGTGTGTGGATGAGAGAGTATCTGCGTGTGTGCGTGTGAGAGAGGATCTGTGTGTGTGTGTGTGTGTGTGTGCGTGTGTGTGAGCAAGAGAGAGGATCTGTGTGTGTGTGCGCGCGCAAGAGAGAGGATGTGTGCGTGTGTGTGTGCCCAAGAGTGAGGATCTGTGTGTGTGTGTGTGTGTGTGTGTGTGTGCACGCGCAAGAGAGGATCTGTGTGTGTGTGTGTGTGTCTGTGTGTGTGAGAGAGAGAGAGAGAGAGAGAGTGTAGAGTGTGGTGGGGTCACCTGTAGCGTGACATGAACCCAAGATCCTGGTTGAGGCCGTCCTCACGGGTACCGAACTTGGCTATCAGTCACTGACTGGCGATTCTGTCATGACAACCTCTGCAGGACATGTCAGATCATCAACATGAATTCTACCATCACATGCGGGAACACCACCCATCACATGCACGGCAGATACTCATGTGATTTGGCCAACGTTGTCTATCTCATACACTGCAGGCAAGGATGCCCCAGGGTGTGGTATGTTGGTGAAACCATGCAGACACTACAACAACGGACGAATGAACACCGCGCAACAGTCACCAGACAGGAATGTTCCCTCCCAGTGGAAGAGCACTTCAGCTGTTAAGGACATTTTGCCTCGGATCTTCGGGTAAACCTCCTCCAAGGCGGACTTTGGCATACACATCAACACAGAGTCACCAAGCAGAGGCTGACAACCAAGTTCAATATCGATGAGGATGGCCTCAACTGGTACCTTGGGTTGAGGTCACACTACAGGTGACTCCACCACACTATACACTCTTACACACACGCACACACACACACACATCCTCTCTCTTGCACACACACACACACACACACACACACAGTCTCTTAAGCAGACACACACTCTATCTCCCACTCACACACATATGCATACACACACTCTCTCTCCCATACACACACAAACACATGAATCTATGGGATGAGTTCGTATTTGCACATAAATTCTATTTTGTTCAAAAAGCATGCAGTTTATAGACAGTCAATCAACGTGGCATTTTATAAATTCCTACTTTAGAAACAAAACCAGTCTGACTTCAAACCAGGACACAAACAAATTCTAACCCAAGTCCTCACGCCTAACATGCATTGGCTGACCTAAAATTTCACCTCTTCTTCACACTGATAAAACCTTTAGTTCTCTCAGGACAGTTACTTGAAAGGAATTTGGGGATTTACATATACATATTAATCAATTAAAACCTTCTAGCTGATTAAAGATTTAACAGCATTTTAGGTTTGTTTAATACATCCTCATCAGTGGTGTGAACTTTTGATCTTTTACTTTTAAATTCTGTGTCTGATACTACCTCTCTCACTAACACCTGAAAAAGGAATGAAACTCCGAAAGTTTGTGTTTTCAAATAAACCTGTTGGACTATAACCTGGTGATGTGTAATTTCTGACCCGAATTGAAGAAGGGAGTCAGGTGCATCATAAATATCAGCATGAATCAGTTGAGCTAAACAGCCTGCTTCTATGCTATACATTGTGTGTAAAATACTCCTGTAATTATTTTGGTTTAACTTTGGCAGTAATAACATTGCAAAAATATTGCAAGGATTTTATTGCGGACTTACAGCTAAAATGTTTAACGTTGCTGCAATCCTATCACAGCAAATTACGAAGAGTTTGAGAAAATATTATTTTTTTGATTCCAAAGGTGAAATTTCAATGTTTTCTAAAAATTATCCAGTATATGAATCCACAAATAATGCTTTCACATTCAAAATAAGCAGAATATGAATCTTTTAAATCTGACGTGACATCAGTGAATCAAAATCTTGCATGATTCGACATAGACTCTTCATCTGCTCCAAAATGCTCTGCTTGCGTTTGATCAGTTGATGACGAAGATCAACAACTTCCCTTTGTTTTTCAAGGATTTCCTTTCCTATGGAATGGATGTCTTTCAGATTGTTCTTTGCAAAGGGCGCTATAACAAGAAAGAAGAATTTAAGCAGCAATGCTACTTTAGCTGCAGGATTAAATCATTTAATAAGCTAATTTGAGTTCACAATGTTAAAATTACTATTGTGTTTGTATTTCTTATAACATATTCCAAGACATGGCAATATTGTTTTCTGTTTGTAAAAATTCCAATTATTCATTTATTTACAATTATCGTCAGGATAGCGTTTGAATGGTTAAAATTATAGGATATTTTCATGTTAACTCACAAACAATAAGCAAAGGCAGTTAGAACAAGGAGTATTGTCTCTTGAAATAAGAACATAAGGAATAAGACCTGAACAAGCTATTTGGCCCCTCATGCCTGATCCACCATTCAATAAGATCATGGCTGATCTGCCCTTGGCTTGACCCCCTTGTTTGTGCCATTTCCTCACAGCCCTCAATTTCCCAACAAGTCCAAAATCTATCTACATCCTATTTAAACAATTTCAGTGATCTAGCTTCCACAATTCTCTGGGGTAAAGAATTCAGGGCATTCACCATCTTCTGGGAGAAGGAATCCCTTCACATCTCTGCTTTAACTGAGTGTCCCCTTATTTTGTAACTAAAGAACATTAGTAGAGACAACTTCTCAACATCTACCTTGTCGAACTCCTATAGAATCTTGTATGTTTCCATAGATCACCCTTCCTCTTCTAAAGTCTAATGAATAAAGGCCTAACCTGTTCATCCATTCTCGACAAGTCAGCCCTTTCATGTCAGGAATCAGCCTAGTGAATCTGTTTTGAACTGGCACTAATGCCGATATATCCTTTCTAAAGTACAGGGACCAAAACTGTACACAATATTCCAAGTGGGGCCTCACCAACATATTTTAAAATATATATTTTAAAACATTTATTTTAAAATGCAAAATCCCCTAGCAATAAAGGCCAAAATTCCATTCATCTTCTTAATTACTTGCTGCATCTCATGCTAACATTTCTTGCTTCATGCGCAAGAATCCCCTCACAAGATCCCACTGCATTGCATTCTTCAAGAATCTATACAATGAAATGTCCTGTGATGCTCTCCAGAGGGACCAACAAGACACAGAGAATGTGTTCTGAAATAGCAGCACATATAATTAGCCCCATTGGAGGGACCATAACCCAGGTAGGTCCTGAACTTGAACTCTATGTTATGTTGAATCAGCTGAATATCAGCTGGAGGTGTCATCAGTATCGCTGCCAGGAGATTTAAAAAATGGGCAGAATACTCATACTCTATGTGACTGCTAGTAGAAATGTTGGTGGGTTTTCAGCTGCCATGAAGTTGTGACATGGTGATGGACAATTTGAAAGTTTAGTTCCTGGAGTGTGACACTGGATGTTACCTCTTCTGGAACACAACACAATTTTCAATGAGAGGACAGGAGGTTGGAGTGCAATAGGGAAGCAATTTGCCTCCAATTAACAGCCAACTAACCTCCTTAAGGCACTTCTTAATAGGTTGGGTAGGCCAGGAGGAAGTACTCAAATTTGAAACTGCTGAATCTGTATAGATTAATGAACATTAGTGCACATCTTTTGTGTTCAAAGGCAGAAGAAATCAAAGTTTTTTTTTTATTTGAGAGATCTTCAGGAGTTGTAGGATCTGGCACCTGTTCATATGTTTGACCTATTTGGACTTTGGTCAGCTTTACACTCAATGAGGCTGCTGGGTTTCAGAGAAGGCCTGTCTTCTCTGCAAGGCAAAGGTGGGTCCCAACATTGTTGCCATTTCCTCTGTTGCTTGTGCATTGCAGGCAGTTCCTGGCCAAACTCGGTACCACTAACCAGTTTCCAAGCTCATTTCCTATGTAATTAGTGCATTCACATTAAAAGACAGTGGCACAGTGTTGAGACCCTGATAATATCCAATTGTTGGGCTCCTTGCCCCATGTAGTTGAACTGGTGATGATCCCCCCTCTCCACTCACGTCCACCACTGACATTGACCTCACCTTCCAAGATTTTTAACTCCTATCCCTTCTGATGAACATCACCAATAGCACATTTTCTGGCTCAGGTTCACTAATCCCCAGCTGCCCTTCCCCCGCAACCAACAGCTCTTAATTCAGCTGGTAAATTAATTTGATAAAAATTTACAACATATCCACACTCATGAGAAACACGCTTCCTGGCTGCTATATCTCTCAGCCTCGCTTGCTTCCTTATTTTTGGCAATATTTTAGGCCTATGTTCCCTGAAAAGCAGCAGGCAATGTCTCATAACCACATGAATTATTTCATTGCAATCCTTTCATAGAATGATGATATTTATGATATTTATGTTGCTTAGCTTTGTGTTTATCCTCTTTCCAATAAAAAAAACCATATGTTTTTCAACCCATGGACTCATCTCTTTAGTGAATTGTATTATAAACTTACATTGGCTCAGAAAACAGGGGAGTGGTTTAATGCTGCCTGTTCAAAAGAAAAGACATTTTGTATTAAAGGGACATTGTGATTTCAGCTAAAAGATTTTTTAAAGAATGTTCATCTTCACATTAAATGAAAAACATAGAAATCATGACACCATTCATGCAATAAAAACTGGGTTGGTATAAGACAGCATGCAAGATGTGACAATTTCAGGCTGTATCTGATAAAATGACAAATAATCCTCTTTAACACTCCTACTCATATGTTACTCTATAAAACCATGTTCAATAATGATCCTTTAAAAGGTCCACTTTCCAGTACCTTGCACTTTGATATGTTTGGTTGTATTATATTCTGGTGAAAGAATAACATGCAAACTGTTTTGAACCTGGAGAGACTCTTTAAACAGTTAGAAATATAAACACTGTACCTGCATTTGCTCATGATCCATCATCGTATCTGTCACAAGAATATTCTTTAATGCAGATGGACAAAGCATATTTCGTTTAGTTGGAAGGAAGCAATTTCAGAAAAGATACCCTCTCAGGGTTTTTTAAATTCATTTGATTGCAGATGTGGATGTCACTGGCTTTGCCAGCATTTATTGCTCACCCCTAATTGTCTTTGAAGATGTGATAGCCACCTGCCTCCTTATATGACTGCAGTCCATGGGTGGATGGCTGGCAGGTATACTCAGTGTTGATTGGAAGAGAGTTCCATGATTTTTACCCAGCAACAGCAAGAAAAGGTGATCCCATTCCAATATATGGTAAGTAATATCTACTGTGTATATTTAGAAGTGCAATGTGTAAAGCTAGATCATTTAAGGGATCAACTGAATGCTAATTTGGGGTTTTGAATATCAGCTAGATCAAATGTTTCTCTGTCAATATTTATATGCTTATAATGGGTTTTTGTAGCCTTAATTTTAAGGTCCTGCAAGTGCAGTTACATTTCAAGAGATGGGCATGAAGGGCCAGAATTGACTAGTCTTGACTAGTGAGTTTATGGATATGTTTTCTGCACTGAATCCAAGTCCTTGGTATCACACTTTGCCACTAACATCCCAAGTTACATCAGACCTGTTACTTATGATGTCAAATTTCTTCTTGCTTGTGGGGAAAAGCACATCTATTTCAGCCTATAGAAAGGCATTAGGGATCACCTCCTTATTTTACAGCCATTTTGAAACCCGGCACTAGTTCATGATTCTTTCATGGAATATGGACATGGCCAGCTTTTGGTGCCAATCCCTAACTGCATAATTAATTGGTTGAGATAACTTATTGTCTCCTCACTAACAATTCCAAATGGGTTAAATTCAAGTGGTGTGATGTTTCGTACTGAATATTTTAATGTGTTTGTATAAATTTTCTCTGCCTGTTGTTTTAGCAAAGAAATTCAAAAATAAATATACTTAAAGTACAATTTATGCATCAGATTGACTTTTCTGAAAAAACACATACCATTAGGTGAAATCCAAAATTGGTCCTGCAAAAAAAAATCTTATTTTAGTTTGGGCAGCACATGGATGGACGCATGCTTCTTACTGATAAGGAGTGATATTACAAATGAGCAGTGTTGTTTGGGAATCCCATTCATTTGTTCCACATACTTGGAAACAATAGGCTGAATTTTCATAAAATTGGGCTAAGTATCAATTTTGGGGAATTTCATGGAGGGTCATACTTTGTGAGCCCTAAAATCATTTTGCGCTAAATTTTGCACCAATCACCTTATTAAGTATGCACTATGGCTTCAGAAAGCAATTTAATAGCCCTATTCCCTGTGCCCAAAATGACATGGCAGCAGCATTGGAATGAAAGTTGTCCGTGAACTCCAAAGTGCAGAATTTAAAAGTTGAACCATTTTGTAAATTAGTCCAAGATGTGCCATGATGAAGTAGTGAAGCCATTGCTGACTTCTGTGGAGAGAGGGTTCAGGTGGTTGCTGCCAAAGGAGCATGCCCTGTGTTGTTGGGGGAATGCTGGCCAAGAAGGACACCTGGAGTAGGTGCTTGTGAGCTGCAGCTGCCAGGTTAAATTGGGACGTGGCGCTATCTAGTTTCTCCCTGATAACTGGGAAAATAGCAACCTGAACATAAATGAGATGCAGTCAGAGGATTAATAAATGTTAATGCTCATTAATGCAAGCAATAGGTCCCTCACTATTCACTAGCCAGATTCTCAACCAGCTATTATAGCCTCAAGTGGAAAATTGGACCTTGTTTTCTCAACATCCAGAATTTCAACTTTTCACTTTTGCCGTAATTTCCAACCTTCCCATCATTGCCCACAACATTCAGAGACTAAGAAAATTCAGCCCAATGGTTTCACCATCAACAATTTTTGCTGTAGAATTTGCCAGTATGTGTGACCAGTGTACATGATTCCTTGAATTTATAAAATTGGTCCTTGTATATACTATAAGCATCTGTTATTAATCAACTCCACATATGAATCTGTTATAAGAGATAAGTGATCCCGTGCTGGGTTGTTAGGAAGCTCCCAAAGCAAATGATAATTGAAGATGCCCATCAACACAAAACGTATTTAAAACATTTAAAGCACGAGGAATCATAATGACAGTACGATTGCATTTATGTTTACATTCCAGAATCGTCATGTAACTTAGCTACAGATATTCTAATGAGACATTAGCAGGTGTACTAACATTCCTCTGCACACTTCTTTAATTTAGCATTAATCAGTTTGTTTTAAATGGTTAATGCCTTGGCTGAAACGCAATAGAAAGGGATTTATGCTAACATATCATACATTTGTTTATCAACATTGTTGATAGTAACTTTTAGACACTGATTTTCTGAATAGAAATGTTAACATGCTTACTGGGATCTTCATCTTCCTTTGTTTGTGGCCTTGAAATTCAGGAATGCTCTCTATTTGAACGCTCTGAGAATGTCAAATTATAACCTAACCCTTTCCAGTTGGACATGATCTAAATCTTCAATTTAGTTGGGCCTGTGTAGTGATTGTAATGAGGTCAGCCAGCTGGACCTCATAGAATATGGATTGCATGATTGGGAGTTTTAATTTGGTCCAATCAGGGAGCCCTGGCTGACAGATAAAAAGAGGAATGTCAGACATCCTGAAGCTGTAGGTGCTGACTCTGATGATGCTGTGCCAGAGTCAAGGATTGCCCACGTGTAACTAAAGGGTGACTTGACGTTGGGGATACCAATGTCTGTCGAGTTATTTCAGCCTGCATTTTGAAAAGCCAGTGAAGTACAAAGGAAAGTCAGGTTGTTGCTTTTGTTACAACAATTGTCAGATAACTAGGTTCTTGAGTCAGATCAGGTAATCTGTTAGTGTCAATTATGAGAAGTTGTAGGAGTGAAGGAAAAGGTCACGAGCAACTGTTAGATGCTATAATATGGGATTAGGATGAGCTACCATAGGAAGGTTACATTCATTTGTAATGTTTGTTGGGCAGGCTTTGCTGGAAGCAGCCTGTAATTGTGCTTTTGAGCAGCTATTTTGGGCAATAATGCTCTAAGTGTTGCCAATGAAATGGGTGTTAGGTGTCCAATCCTCATCCCATGCTTTGTGTTTTTAAACCACTGATACTGCTGAGCAGGTATTAAGATTGAATTGCTTTAGATGCAGTCCTTACAGGCATTGGAGAATTTCTCAAAACCTCTTGAACCTCTTCTGAAGAACACCCTTCTTCAATGCATTCTCTTTCCATATTATCGTGTAGTAGTTCCTCCAGGCCATCATTAGCCCTCCGGATCCGGGAAAGGAAGGTGGTGGCATGTGATTTCTGCAAAAACACTAAATTATAGTGGGTTAAGAGTACCATTATCTGCATGATACACATGAAAAAGTCTTCCCTTTGCTGTTTCCAGCACAAATGTAATTGTAGAGTCATAGAGTTTTTACAGCATGGGAAATAGCCCTTCAGCTTATCATGTCCGCAACTGTCATCAAGTGTCTATCTATTTTGACCCATTTTCCAGCACTTGGCCCATGGCATTGTGTGCTATGGCAATTCAAGTGCTCATCTAAATTGTTCTTAAATGTTGTGAGGGTTCTTGCTTCTATCACCCTTTCAGATGGTGAGCTTCTGATAACTTCTGGCTGAAAAGATTTCTCCTCAGAACCTCCCGCTCCTTACCTTTAAAAACTGTGTCTCCTTGTTATTGACCCTCTACTAAGGAGAAAAATGTCTCCCTACCCATCGTATCCAAGTCCCTCATAATTTCGTACACCTTAGTCAGGTTCCTCACTCAGCCTTCTCTGTTCAAAGGAAAAAAGTCCCAGCTTATCTAAATAAAAACCAAAAGAACTGTGAATGCTGTAAATCAGGAACAAAAACAGAAGCTGTTGGAAGGGCTCAGCAGGTCTGGCAGCATCTGTGAAGAAAAATCAGAGTTAAAAAATCCGGGTTCTAAGGAAGGGTCACTGGACTTGAAATGTTGACTCTGATTTTTCTTCGCAGATGCTACCAGACCTGCTGAGTTTTTCCAGCAACTTCTGTTTTTGTCCCAGCCTATCTAATCTCACTTCAGCGATGAATCGCTCCAACATCCTCGTGAATCTCCTTTGCACCTCCTCCTGTTCAATCACATCCATCCTATACTTGGGCAGCCACACCTGCACTCAGTATTTCAGCTGTGGCCTAACCAACATCCTATACAGCTTCATCATAACTTCCCTGCTCCTGCATTAATGCCTTGACTAATAAATGCATATATCCCATTCTTAATCACTTTATCTACCCGTCTTGCAGCCTTCAAGGATCTATGTGCATCCACACCAAGGTCCTTCTGATCATCTGTACTTCCTAAGGTCCCACCATTCAAAGTGTACTCCTTTCCTTGTTTGTCCCCCCAAAATGCATCACCTCACACTTTTCATTATTAAGTCCCATTTGTCACTGTTCAGTCCATCTGACCAGCTCATCGATGACATCCTTTAGGCTAAGGCTTCTTCCTCACTACTTAAAAATTCTCATGTCATCCGCAAAATTACTGATTATAACTACATTCAGATCTATATCATTAATGTACATGACAAAAAGCAAGGGCCCCAGCAATGAAACCTGTGGTATGCCACTGGACACTGCCTTCCTGTAACAATCACCCTAAGTCAATTTTGGATCAAATTGCCTTGGATCCCATAGGCTCTTAGCTTCTTAACCAGTTTGTCAATGTGAAACCTTGTTAAAAGCCTTACTGAAGTCCACATAGACTACAACAACTACACTACCCTGATCTACACACCTTGTCATGTCCTAAAAATTCCATCAAATTTGTTACACTCGATCTACCCCAATGTAGCCATTCTTACGATTCTTGATTAATCCCTACCTCTCTGATAAATAAGCATATTCTGAACACAGATGAACCACATGACTCAAGATTGTTCCTCTGATATAACTAACACGAATAAGCCTTCATAGGATTACATGAAATAGGAACAAGAATACAGGCCTGTCTGACAACAAAATAGTATGTTGGTTCACTTCTTTTTACCCCAATTCCACGGTGTTGCTCTGTCTACACATCCCTAGGTTCTCTGACGATCAGCATAAAACAAGTCCCATGCGAAATAATGTTATCAGGGAACTTAATCCTGCCTTACCATGATTAAATTTAAATGTGCATTTACTGCTTTCACTTATGCCAAAGCTGTCATCAGACACACAAGTTGCCACTACTGACTTCGGAAAACCTGAGATTCACCAAAAGAGATGGCTTCCAAGATGCTTCTGGACAAAAATTCTGATTGCAGCGCAAGTATTGTCATTCTAAATCTTGTTTAGGTAGCAGAGCAAAATGAACCTTCAGTAAATATCTAACAATTCATTTGATACTCAGTTTTTCTGAAAACAATTACAAAGTCTTCAGGAGCATTGTCCTAGAGAGGTGCTAGTTTGTGTCCAGTACCTACTCAGATAGAGAGGCATGATACCCAAATTATAAAGTAATTCCTCGTCATTCTCTGATAATGAAAAATAGATCTGAATACCTTTTATAAATAAACATCATCTGGGAGGGTAGCTTTATTTGCAATTTTATTAAATTCTTAGCTTGACCTAGGAACTTTTTGAATGTTGTTTTGTCTCTATATAACTGGAACTGGTATAAATTGAAAGTGATGTGTGATTACTTCTCCAATTAGGGAAAAACAGTGGAAAACTTGTGAATGTCACATCTTGTATAGCTCAAAATGGAGCTCAAGGATGACTAGAACACTCATTTCTAAGAGTTACTTTCCTTTTGACTATATTCTTTCTCTTACAATAGTTCCAGGTGTCTCGCCTAACTTCATTGACTGTCTATGTGAAATGTAAAGTATAATTTTCCTTCGGCTTTAGTCCTGCTTATTGCACAGTCATCGTAGAACCACGTAAGGTAACTGAATGTAAGAGTTATATTTGTCATATGCTGTATCAGCAACACCAAAAATTAATACCGGCGATGCTTTTAACTAATCAATTACTAACGAGATTTATAATTGAAAAGTACAGTTACATGAAGCTCCTCTCTTAAGAAATCACCTCATTATATTCTGATGAGTTATGATTACAATTACTTACTGCAGTTCACCTGAGAGGACCAAAAGAGAAACAAAAAGATTGTCTCATACATCAAAATAATATTCACGGTCATTTCAAAATACCTCCTTAAGTCTGAGAAACAAGAGGATTTTGCACAATTGTGAATGTTGTTTCATTATTTGCAGTGTAGCTCATGATTTTTACTTATTGCAAATATCTAGTTAATAATTAACCAGTGTTTTTTAAAGGTCAATTTGCCTTAAAATCGATAACACCCTAATTCCGGTAAAAACCTCTCCAAGATTACAGACATTGGGATATTGACAACCCACTTCCTGTTTTCCTTTTGTGAGTTAGGAGTCGGCAAAGGTAAAGTCACCATAGACCCAGTCTCTTCTTAGAGAGAGATAACTGATAATGGCTTGACCTGACTGTCAGAATGCATCAGGTGAGGGACAAAGTTGAGCTTTCATGATAACCTCAGCCAGTGCTGGAATTGAACCCAAACTGTTGGTTTCATTTTGCATTACAAGCCAGTCATCCAACCAACTGAGCTGATTCTTCTTAACCTGTGGATGCCATGTGAATGAGAAGGGCTCAGTACAATATAACAGCATGCTTCTGAATAAAAACAGAAGTTGCTAGAAAAGCTCAGCAGGTCTGGCAACATCTGTGAAGAAAAGTCAGAGTTAACATTTCGGGTCCAGGGACACTTCCTCAGAAATTCCTGACTAACAGCATCCGCGGTTCCTTCTGTTTTTATTTAGCAAACCCCTGAAGTCTGTTCTAATCCTGTAAAACAATTAACACCCAACTTTTAACGAAAATTAGATTTACTTTGATTTTATACGGTGTTACGAATTTGAATTTAATAAGAGAATACAAAGTGTCACAAACAAAGCCAATGCTTATCATCCATCCCTAATTACCCTTAAGAAAATGTTGGTGAACATCTTCTTCAACCATTGAATTCTGTGTGGAGTAGGTTGTGATAATACTATGTCTTTAAGATGTGTATTTTGTCCTTTTGTTTTATGAAGAGAGGTTGAGATCAAGGTCCAAGCAGTCTGTTCCAAGCCAATAAAGAAAACAGCTTGTGAGACCTTTGTTTTTTTTTAAAGTTAGAACAATAGAAGTAGCATAGTCAGGTTCCCATAGAACCCGGGTTTTAGTTTAGCTTTCAGTAGTTATGGGTTTTGAATCTGCCATACATTTCTCTCAGTTATAGGTTAAAGCTTGCGTTCTGTACCTCTCTGCCACGGTTTTCTCTTGATGTTCTTTCCTCCTGTACTGGAGAAACATTACATGTGAGACAATCTATTTTACTGAATTTGCCTTTGCCAAGGGTGTGTTTATTGGCTATTGCTATCTTGGACAGTTGCTGTTTTGTAGTTAAATAATCTATTAATCTGTTAAGTTTTCCAGTGGAGTTAAAGTTAGACCAGTTCTTTTCTCTAGTTTGTATTTTAGGCAGAGCGGTTGCTGTACCAAGCCATGATGCATCCAGATAAGAATGCTTTCTATGGTGCATCTGTAGAAGTTGGTGAGGGTCCTAATGAGTATGCCAAATTCCCTTAGCTTCTTGAGGAATAAGAAGCGTTGTTGTGCCTTCTTGACTGTTGTGTCGTCATGGGATGTCTAGGACAGATCACTGATGATCGTCTCTCCTAGGAACTTAATGCTCTCACACCTACACCTCAGCTCCATTGATGTAGATAGTGGTGTGCTCTCCTCCTTGCTTCTGGAAGTCAACGATAAGCTCTTTAGTTTTGCTGACATTGAGGTAGAGATTGTTATCTTTACACCATGTCACCAAGCATTCTGTCTCATCTGTATTCTGTCTCGTTGTTGCTTGATATCCAGCCAATAACAGTGGTGTCATCAGCGTACTTGTAGATGGAATTCAGGTGAAATTTGGTCACACAGTCATGAGTGTACAGGGAGTACAGTAGGGGCTGAGTATGCATCCTTGGGGGGGGAGGGGGCGTCAGTGTTGAGGATTGTTGTGGAGGTGGTGCTGTTGCCTGTCTTCACTGATTGCGGTCTGAGGGGCTGAGTATAATGAGGTATTGTAGTCCTATGGGACATATAGCTGTTCTCTGTCACAATACTATTTTTTATGTGCATGCTTGGTAATTTTGGGCAGGATATTCAACTGATTGAGATCACCAAATTCAATACTAGACAGTCTTAGGCAAAATCTTCTTGAGGTCCAAAGCTAAAATCCACATTATTTACCAAAGAGAGATCAGGGCTAGATTTTAAATCCAGAACTTTGAAGAAGCAACACAAGGCAGAATGAAATTGTATCACTCATTTGTTCTTCACAATCGATCGATGCGATCCCTGTTGAAACCAATAACTTCTTAAAAATAAAATTTCTGTTAATTGCTAAAAGGAAGACACAGCAAGATTTCATGTGTTAAGACTTCTACTGTACAAAAGTCTAAAAACACAATTAGATAAACATTACATTTATGTGCAACTTGTGCTTTGAACCTTGAAACAGAATGTTCCTCTTTGTAGCACACAGTAAAAATATTTCATTCTTTTACTTCATTTTGCTCTTTAAATAGACATTTTGTTCTCCCAGGACCAGGGGAAGGTGATTCTTAATTCTTTAGGGTTTACATCTATTCTTTCCTTACTCAGACTGGGAGCTTTTCATTGAGAAGGATATTTTTGAGATTAAGTTTCTTCATCGCAGCTTCTTCCTCCGATGTAAACTATGTGAATCTTCTAACGTTGTTTTAATGTAGGCATTTGGTCATTCAGAACATGAACTTGCACTCATATTCCGATGTATTGAATCACAGAGAATTCTGGCCTGTAGCTGGTCTCTCTCTTCCAGATCCTGGCAGACTAACCTTGTTTGTGAGTTTTCAAGAATGTCTCACACCCTTCCTTTCGCAAAGCCTATTTTTTTAATGGTAGATGCATCATGTAGGTCTTGTATCCAGGTAGAAATGTTAGTCATCCTTGAGACCCCAACTCTTATTATCTTGCGCTTCAATCTATCAGTTTAATTCCAACTGTTTGCAATGTGACACTGAGCCTATTTCTGGTACTTTGGAGACTCTCAGTCCATCTACTGTTGATAAAGATAGCTGCTGGGATTGTCTCCAAGTGTAAGCACCTTGTATCTTCATCCAAGTAACAGTCTGCCCTCCCGCCTTTAATCTCTAACAATCAACCCATTTAAGCTTGTTGTAATGCAGACTTCAGAACAGATTCATTTTACTGTAAATTAAAGACATGATATCAAAGGGTAACAATTTATAAATATCATATCTATTATAAATGTCTTATCTATTATAAATGTCATAGTTGTAACACTATCTACAAACCTCAATACATCGTAATGATTAGCTCAAGCAAGCTAACTTGTTTAGAGATGTCATTACACACCTTGACACACGTGAGACTTGAACCCAGGCCTGAAATGTGATTTTGAAACATCGAAGACCTTGAATTCAGTACGTTGTTTCAAGTGCCTGATATGCAGTGGCCCAATATGTTATTTTTGATGAGGAGCAATTTTCCTTCCTTCCTTTTCAGTGTGACTGTAAGAGCAATACTTTTTGACAAAGTGGGCAAATTGTAAAGAATAATTCTGGTTTGCTGGAAAATCTTATGTTGTACATGCATATGAAATCAACGGGTGGGACAGGAACAACTACTATTGTATTGCAAAACTGTAAAGCAGTTTGTGTCATGTGGAGTTTTTGTTTGAAAAATTTCCTTGCATATTTGTGCCCAGATCCTTATATTTTTTAATGTGTTTTCAAATGCCAAGTTTGTAACAAGGTCTGTGAGACATATTTTGCGCCTAAGATTTTATGAAAATGATTCTCAAATGATGTTTTTGAAGTGCACAGAACTTGTCATGTAATGATTTGTCGTGATCATTTTGTTATTGATTGTAAAAAATAAAGTAACTTTCTTGTCAACATGTCCAATTGAAAAAATTGTACATGAATATTTGTCACACTGGTCATGGGGTCTTTGGCTGCTAGATGGCGATGGGACATTGGACTGGAGTTAAGTATGCCTTCTTAACTGATGATATGAGGTAACACAGCTGCAAGTTTATGTGCCGTTTCATTTCCCCTCCCAAATGGTTAGATTATATTTGTGTTTTCTGCATGTTTAAAACCTGTGTTTTTCTCTCAATAACCATGCTGTGTTGGCACCTCCTGCCTGCATGCCCTCCAACCTATCCATTTTGGGTCTCTTACAACAGTCTGCTCCCTTCACATATTCTGCTTTCCCTGTTTTTTTTTTGTCCTAAGCACCTAATTTTAGCTTCAGACCCTGTTTGTTTTCTCTGGTATTTAGTGTTTATCCTTGAGGCTGTTTCATTTCTGCCATATATATGTCCATCTTAGCAAACTTTGTGAAACTTTAGAGACTTTTAGTTTTTCTAATTTAATTTTACAGTCACCAAATCCGTGTTACATGCTCACAACCTTTTTGAGGGAAGTTGTACAAATCACTGCCTCTTGCTTTTTCATTGAACTGTTAATGGGGTTTTAATTAATTTGCAAGTCCACTGCTCCATTAGATATTGACCTACTGGAGTGCTCAGTGCTTTATGAATTTATTAAATTACTGATGCTTGTTATCAATTTGCCAATACCTGCTGCTCCATCAGTTTATTAATCCATTCAGTCTCATGCATTAATACATTCATTTGCTAGTGTCTGCTGATGTATGAATGTTTCAACACAGTGCTGCCTGGCGCTCTAGTTTATTGGCTTAGCACTACTGCAAAACTTATCAATAATGCTTCAATCACATTAGTAGGTGGTTATACATGTTTGTTTTCTTTGCAATAAGTTTTCTTGTTATTAATAAAAGCATATTTTATTTTAATTTATGCTCCTCAACTCATGCACTTAATGTTGAATCACTTTACTGTAGCTGCCATTCTTTTGCAGATGATTTTAAAGTGTACTATTGTTTTGATTCTAAAAACTGAGGAAACTGCAGATGCTGGAAATCAGAAATAAAAACTGAAATTGCTGGAGAAATTCAGCAGACCTGGCAGCATCAATGGAGAGAACACTGCATTAGCGTTAGCTTCTGCTGAGTTTTTCCAGCAATTTCTGTTATTGTTTTCATTCTGTTAGAGATTACCTCAATCTAGTCTACTGTATTTGCTGCTCACAGTGTGGTCTCCTGTACATTGGGGAGAGGAAGTGTAGACTGGGCCAGAGATGACAAGGTGTAGAGCTGGATGAACACAGCAGGCCAAGCAGCATCAGAGGAGCAGGAAAGCTGACGTTTCGGGCCTAAATCTTTCTTCATTAGATTACCAAGTGGCTTTCTTCTACCTTACCACAACAAGTAGGTCCTATGGATCCCGATCAAGAAAGAGGATGATGCCAGTACTGGGTAGTTCATACAACATGATCAGCGATGATGAGGATTCACCTTATGGCATGGTAGCAAATGACAAGATTTCCATTTAGTTCTATCTCACACACTGGCAGTGGTGGAGGTCTGAAGGTTTTTTCAGACACAGCTATAAGAGGGCTGCTCATGCAGACAGTCTGCTGCTGGAGAGGCTGAAAAATTTACAAATCTTACAGAAGAAAACCTTATGGCAAAACATATAATCTACAGTCAATGGTAAAAACATTTCAGACCGGGTAAGAGAAATACAATAGCAGGAAATTGTTCGGAGCTGGAATATTTCCCACTCCAAGGCAGTTACAAATAGCATTGGGCGCTAGTGACCTGCAGGAGCAGGCCCAAGCCGGGGTTCAGCTGCAGTTGTGAATGGACATAAAAGGTTCCGTGATTAAATCTGAAATCCCTAGTGGGCAAGAGGACAATTTTAAGAAATAGTTTCCAGATGGCGAAAGTAAGATGTAAGCAAAATGCTGACAGTTCAGATCAAGCATCACAATCATAGTATGCAAGCACCAAAGGACACCACTACAATTAGGGAAATCAAAGGACCACAAAAGCAATTATGTTCTCAGCCTCTGAATAATGTGGGTATTGGCAAGTTAAATAGGGTGAGATCACAGAAATTGGGTTCTCACCATTGAGAAGAAAATAGTCCAATTCTCCAACCAAGTTTTGAATAGCAATACGAGAATTCCACTAGTAAGTGAAGAGAAGCCTGTTCACATCTATTTGCCTGCGTCAGCATGCTATTATTGCCGAATCATGCCTTGATGATGTGCATTTTCCCACACATCCCCGTTCCTGCTGAATAGAAAATAGAGAGTGACAATTCCCAACATGAAAGTCAGAGTTGATTCCTGGTGATGCTAGTTCACCACTCAATCGTCTGGGCTTCCATCTCAGACTCCAGTCACAAACATCTCATTCATGTTCCATGGGCAGAATCTGTTATAAGGGATAAACAGTTATATAATCAGGAAACCAAACATGGTCAAAAGTTCCTGCCGATGCGAGGTTATTAAGCTTAAGCTTGGATGGAGGCCAAGCCTTGGGCATAACATTAAAATATTGGGTGCAATTACTCTGACCCATAAACCAACCCTCAAGGTTAAATCTAGTGAGGCAAATGGAATTTACCAGTTTTCCCACCCTTAATGTATTAGTGATAACGACATATGGTGGGATACGGGAATATTAAATTGAGGTTGATACCAACTTTTAAATGTTAAAAAGTTGTACCCTGCTGATTCCCACTTAGGAGCCTTAAACGTCGACTCAATATATCACCCTCTCTGCGGAAGATGTAGCAGCCATGCGAACACCAGCCCTTAGGGATTCATTCTGTCGAATGACCCATTCTGCCACTTCGGAGACATTAAAGGGGATCGGTTGTAAGGGGATTCCCCCTTTTGAGCGAATCGGGATGAGAGTGCACACCCAGCATGAGGAGACATTTAGCCGTACGCATATTCGTAACTGAGGGATGAAAAGGAATTATGGACCAGGGGGTGAGTGGACGCTAACAGATGCCAGCACATCGGATCTAACTGGACTGCCCAGGAGACAGACAAGAGTCATTAGAAGCCACTGCATCTTTTTAGGTCTTTAGTCTTCTAGAGCGACCTTATCTTTCTTCAGCAGCTTGCACCAAGTAGCGTGAATCCAGTCCTGATGTTATTCTACTTTGACAGCAGTGCGGGTGCCAGTAGTACTTGATAGGGACCTTTCCACCTGGGGGAAAAACGAATTCTATTCAAGTACTTTGATATATGCAAAATCACCAGGTTTAAAATGGATGAGTATTCCCCTCCTTGGGCTTTGGTAGTGCTGCAAAGACTTTATCATGACTTGACTGGGCCACCTCACTTAGGGCCTGTGCATACTGTAAGGTTTTCTCATCGACCCAAATTAGTGCCACATCAGTCCCTGTCACTGGGGGCTTGGTGCCTGTGGTCATGGATCATCCCATTAAGACCTCAAATGGGGTTAGACCTGTTGTTCTATTTACCTGATTCCTTAGGGTGTAAAGGGTAATAGGCAGAGCTTTGGGCCATTTTAAACCAGCTTCCTGACAGACTTTTTCAAGGGTATTTTTTAGGGTGCCATTGACTTGTTCTACTATTCTGGAGGATTGGGGGTGGTAAGGTATGTGTACCTTCCACTCAAATCCCATGGCCTGTGTCAGGGCTGTAACTATTTTTCCCATAAAGTGTGTACTTCTATTGCCGTTCACCTTAACGCGCCTTCCAAATCTAGGGATGATCTCCTTCATCAAGCATTTTAAGCACTGTTCCAGCATCATCTTTTCCAGTTGCAAAGGCTTCCACCCACCTGGAGAACATATCCACTATCACTAGTATATATATGAAACCTCCAGACAATGGTATATGCACAAAGTCTATTTGTAAATTTCCAAAGGGTCCAACAGGTACTAGCAAGTGATCGAACTTCGCTGGTGTTTTTCCCCCTATTGTACTGTTGGCAAATGGTCTAGAGTAGTACTATCAGGGAGAAGGGTGGCAGGGTTAAGTGAGGGGGCTCGATAGAACGAGACATTTACTTCCACAGTAACATGGCCTTGTACACAGCGTGGCGAATGGCAGTAAAATGTTGAGTTGCTGCCGAATTTAGTAGCATTAACACTGCATGGGGCGCCAAAATGACACATTTGTGGTCTAACACAATAGGATCGGGTTTTTCTAAGATGACAGCAGTGGCGGCAACAGCACACAGACAACCAGGCATTCCTCTAACAACGGGTGGCATAATATGCTGCCGGCCGCTTGAGTCCACCATGTTCTTGAGTTAGTACGCCGCTTGCAAACCCCTCCTTTTCACTAACATACAGTGCAAAAGGCTTGTTGTAATCTGGATTACCCAGGGCAGGGGCTTGAGTCAGCGCCGTTTTAAACTTGGCCAAGTCTCTGTGACATTCTTCAGTCCATTCAATTTCAGTGGGATGTCCCCGCAAGGTAGTCTGCCAAAGGATGGCGTCCGTACTCAGGTATCCATTGCCTGCAATAATTAACCATACCGAGAAAGGATAACATCTCTTTCTGTGTACTGGGCAAGTGGGCTTTCAGCACCGCTGCAACTCGTTCAGGACCCAACTGACATGTGCCGTTCTCCGAAATGAAGCCTAAGTACCATACAGAAGGCTGACAAGAGCTGCAGTTTTGGGGCAGAGACGCGGTGCCCTTTAATTGCCAGGTGAGAATATAAAGCAACTTGAGTCTTTTTCACAGCTGACATAGTCAACAGAGGTGATTAATAAATCGTCAGCATGTTGTAAGACCGTACTGTTACAGAGCAGAGAGAGTTTGAGAAGGTTTGCACGGACAGCGGCGGCGTAGACAGCCGGGCTCTCAGTGTAGTCTTGGGGATGCTGGGTCCACTTATACTGTCTACCACTAAGTAAATGCAAAAAAGTCTTGGCTATCCTCATGCAGAGGAATGGAAAAGAAGGCTGAGCGGAGGTCAATTACTGTGTAGCAAGTCGAATCCGGGGGGTAAGGAGGACAAAATAACATCGGGGTCAGAGACCACTGGAGTGACAGGCACCACAATCTGATTGATGGTGCGTAGGTCTGGGACAAAACACCACTTGCCCTTTATACCAGGTTTAGGAATGGGCAATATGGGGGTTTTACAGGGACCCTGGGCTGGGTGCAAAACACCTCAGGGACTGGATTCCCAAGATCCTTAAACCTAGCAATGAAGTCTGTCAGCTGCTCCCCTTTTTTCTGAATGCAACAGGTCGTCTTGCCAAAAAGAAAAATCACTATATTGCCTAATTCCATTAGTGATGGCATCTTTGGCAGGTGTCCAGAGCCAAGTGTCTCTACTCTCATTTCTCTGGTCATCAGCAGGGGCCCAGTCACCCTCGAGTCCTGGTGGGACAGCAAACAAATCTTCAACAGCTGGCCTGGAAGTGCCATATGCAACCTTCAATAGTAATAGCACTTCACCAGGCAAGGGGTTATAAATTTGACGCGTCTGTACTAACCAATTATGAAACGGGACGGGTTTATTTTTAAGGGGTTTGGGGCTTCATTTATCATACTTCAAATCTGAGGGGGTCCGGGGCTTAATACAGGAACTTCCCCTACCACTATGCGGGGGTATTGTTCAACCATACTACTTAGGTACACTGAGATAACAAGGTGTGGAGCTGGATGAACACAGGCCAAGCAGCATCATAGGAGCAGGAAAGCTTGACGTTTCGGGCCTAGACCCTTCATCAGAAATGGGGGAAGGGGAAGAGGGTTCTGAAATAAATAGGGAGAGAGGGGGAGGCGGATAGAGGAGAGGATAGGTGGAGAGGAGGCAGCCCCACCAACCTCCGGATCCAACGCATCATCCTCCAACACCTGCAATCCGACCCCACCACCAAAGCCACCCTTCCCTCCCCACCCTTGTCTGCCCTCCGGAGGGACCACTCCCTCCGTGACTCCCCCGTCCGCTCCATACTCCCCTCCAGCCCTACCACACCCGGCACCCCTCCCTGCAACCGCAGGAAGCGCCACACCCGCCCCCGCACCCCAATCCCAGGCCCCAAGAAGACCCCCCACACCAAGCAGATGTTCACTGTCGGGGATACCCTCCTGTTCAGCTGGCCATCGCCTTCGGGTCTCTAACCCAACTGTGTCTGAAGAGGTGACCTGAGGTGTTCGGTCATTAGGTGAAGTTTCACGATAGCGGGGGAGGACGGTCCCTCAGAGCAGCTGCCAAGAGAAGATCATCCATAACCTGATCCTTGCTTTCGTCAGCCTGTTCTAATTTTGGCTACATTCCCGTGGTGGGAGCACTCGGCTTAATATTCTTTCCATCACCAGTAGCCTTATCTTTTTTAGGTTTCGGGGATTGATGGCGCCTGGCCACTTCCAACCATTTATCAAAACAAGTAATCATGTAGTTATAATCCCAGTTTGGGTCTCCGTTCCGAGCCTCTGTCTCACTTTTCCTAAACTGTATTTTTTCAAATCAACCACCCGTATAAATCACTAGAGAATGTAACAGAGTATCTGTTGCCTCCTGCTTCCAGCCAAACCTTATCGGCAGGTGATCCGGGAGGAAGCAACGGGTCCCCGAGCAGCTAGCGCTGTTTCTGGATTTCCTGAATCCTCCTTGAAGTTGCCTTTTTCAGTTTCGCGGGAAACTCTTTTCCCTCGGGTGTCTTGGCTTCCTTGCTTTTTGAGTACCCATGACTTAACAAGTCCCACTTACCAAGAGCTCAAACTCTAAATTTAAATGAGTGTTAACAATTTATAGTTATACAAACTAATTCACCCTTCCCCAGCCCCGAGATCTTGTTAAACCTCAATCCTCGAAGTCTGCCAGACTGTTTTGTTCTTTTGTTCTAATTGCCCTAATTGTTCATTTACTTCTCAACGAGTTTCGGTCTTCCACACGTGGTCTTGCCCGACCCATCTTTCCAATCTCCCTGAGATCGGATCAGGGTGGCTCAATGTGGGTCACCAGCCGGGGAAATTCAAATCCCTCGCAAACTCCTTTCTCTTATTCTTATCAATTTGTCCGGATCCGGTAAAGACGGGGATCCTGCCGACTACACCAGATTATTGAAGATATTAATTTAGTCACACACTGGAGCTTTAGACTTCGAGGTAAAGAAGCTTTATTTGTGATATCACAGGGAAACCAACGCTGACAAAAGGTCAAGCCCACAATCTCCGATGATTACAAAACAATGCAATACTTATACACGCCGTTATAAATTGAGACAGTTACTACAAGCAGATGAGCACGGACACAGTTTATCACATCCCCTTAAGGCAGGTCATATGACATGTCATACAGCATGGTTCCACATCTTCTGGTTGCTGATACGTTATCTTTAAGCTGAACGTGTCTTAAGATTTGGGTAAACATTGAACAGCAGGTTCTAAGTTTTCAACAGATATGCAACGATTTGTCGCATATCTCTTACTTGACCTATTTTCCCATCATTCCTACCTCTAATTTTAAGCTATAGCTACATTTTACATCTAATTGCTCTTGACACTTTAATTATTCTTCCACAGGCCTGTGGAATGTAGTTCAGTTGGGTATATCGCATCTTTTAATTTTCTTCTTGAACAACACAAGCACAGTGTCTCAAAGGGGACATTCGAGTGGTCTACATGGTATCACTTGGGTTGTTGTGCAGCTATATACGGGCAGAGTTTAGAGGAATATTTAATATTGCTGGCAACATTGGCATTTATAATTCATCCCTAGTTGACTTAAGAACAAAAAAGAAAAGAACAGAACAGAAGTATGGCACAGAAACAGGCCATTCGGCGCTCTAAGCCTGTGCCGACCTTTACACCCCAACTAAACAAAACAAAACCTTCTGCCCTTATTCAGTCCATATCCCTCTATTCCATCCCTGTTCATGTAACCATCCAGATGCCTCTTAAAATGTCGCTAATGTGCCTGCTTCCACCATCTCCTCTGGCAGTGCATTCCAGGCTCCTACCACTCTCTGTGTGAAAAACTTTCCTCGCACATCTCCCTTAAACTTTTGCCCTTCACCTTGAATCTGTGCCTCTTTGTAATTGAAACTTCAACCCTGAGAAAAAGCCTCTGACTATCCACCCTATCTATGCCCCTCATACTTTTGTAGACCTCTATCAGGTTTCCTCTCAGCTGCCGTGTTTCCAATGAAAAGTATCCTAGTCTTTTTCACCTTTCCTCATAGCCAATGCTGTCAAGACCGGGCAACATCCTGGTGAACCATCTCTGCACTCCCTTCAAAGCTTCCACATCCTTCTGGTAATGTGGTGACCAAAATTGTACGTAATACTCCAAATGCGGCCTAACAAGGGTTTTATATAGCTGCAACATGTTTTGCCAACTCTTGTATTCCATTACCCAGCAGATGAAGGCAAGCATGCCATATGACTTCTTAATCACGCTGGCCACCCATGTTGCCTCTTTTAGGGAACTGTGGACCTGCAAGCCTAGATCTGTCTGTGTGTTAATGTTCCAGAGGGATCTGCCATTAACAGTATAATTCACAACTAAATTTGATCCTCCAAAATGCATCACTTCACATTTGCCTGGATTAAACTCCATCTGCCATTTCTGTGCCCAAGTCACTAATCTATCTACATCTTGTAGTATCTTTTCATAATCGTTGGCACTATCAGCAACTTCACCAATCTATGTGCCATCTGCTAATTTACTAATCAGACCACCCACATTTCCTCCAGATCATTCATATACACTACAAACAACAGAGGACCTAAGACTGATCCCTGTGGAACAGCACTAGTTACAGGTCTCCATTCTGAAAAACACCCTTCCACCACTAGCCTCTGTTTTCTCTGACCAAACCAGTTTTGTATCCATCTAGCCAGTCTACTCCAAATCCCATGTGATTTTAGCTTTTGTACCAATCTGCCATGTGGGACTTTATCAGATTCTTTACTAAAGTCCATATAAACTACACCCGCAGCTCTTCTCTCATCTATTATCTTTGTCACCTCTTCAAAAAATTTGATCAGGTTGGTGAGACATGACCTTCCCTGTACAAAACCATGCTGTCTGTTGCTAACTTGTCCATTTTTTTTTCAAATATGCATATATCCTGTCCCTCAGTATCTTCTCCAAGAACTTCCCCACCATGGATTTCAGACTCACTGGCCTATAATTTCCTGGATTATTCCTGCTTCCAATTTGAAGCAATGGAATGACATTGCCTAGTCTCTAGTCCTCTGGAATCTTGTCTGTGGTCAAGGAGGATGTGAAGATATCAGCTAATGCCCTAGCTATTTCCTCTCTTGCCTCTTGCAGCAAACTGCGATAGATCCCATCTGGCCCTGGGGACTTGTCTACCTTAATGCAATTTAGGATACCCAAAACTTCCTCCTTTAATATATTGACATTCTGTAGAGTATTCACACACTCATCCCTGACCTCAACATCAGTCATGTCCTCCTCCTCAGTGAACGCCAGTACAAAGTACTTATTAAGGATCTCTCCCACGTCCTGTGGCTCCATAACTTTCCTCCTTTGTCCTTGAGGCGGCCTATTCTTTCCCTTTTTTCTAGTATATGCATAAAAAGCTTTGGGATTCTCCTTGACATTGTTAGCTAAAGATATTTCATGGCCCCTTTTAGCCTTCCTAATTCTGTGTTTAAGTCCCTTCCTACTTTCTCTATACTCCACAAGGCCTTTGCCAATTTGTAGCTGCTAGACCTATCATATGCTTCCTTTTTCCTTTTGACTAAATTTACAATTTCTCTTGTTATCCATGGCTCCTGGATCCTGCCATTCCTACCCTTCAGGTTTGCAGGGATATGCATGTCCTGCACTTTAATCAATTGGTCTTTAAAAGCCTCCCGCATGCCAGATGTAGATTTGCCCTCAAATAACTGCTCCCAATCCACATTGTATCAGAGATAAAAGGTACTGCAGATGCTGGAGAATCTGAGATAACAAGGTGTGGAGCTGGATGAACACAGCAGGCCAAGCAGCATCATAGGAGCAGGAAAGCTTGACGTTTCGGGCCTAGACCCTTCATCAGTAATGATCAATGGATATTTTTCAGGCTAGAGTAATGTTTGCAGTGGAGTTCCCCAGGGGCCAATATTGGAACCCTTGTTTTTCCTGACATATATTAATGATTT
>JAHRHZ010000028.1:21723489-21787490 GCA_024137785.1 Ginglymostoma cirratum
GAGGAGCAGGAAAGCTGAGGTTTCAGGTCTGGACCCTTCTTCAGAAAAATGATTTGTTTTTACTGCAGCAGACCTTACTTAAATATGTAGCTATGTAAAGCACAAGGAGGTGGAGTATGACATATTAAAACATTGTGAAAGTTCTATACTGCTTTGATTGACATTGCTCAATCAAAAATGTTAAGTGATGAAATCCGGTACTTATTTTTCTCAAGAAGGGTCCAGACCTGAAACGTCAGCTTTCCTGCTCCTCTGATGCTGCCTGACCTGCTGTGTTCATCCAGCCCCACACCTTGTTATCTCAGACAACATCGGGAGTCTGATGTTGCATCGGCAACATCGATGCAACGGCAGTTCCTACTATCTCTGAGTGAGTTTTATCCCCATGTGTACAGTAACTGTACAGAAACCTCCAGAGTGCAAAGAAGACAAGAATTTCTTTCTCTGCAGTGAAGTAACGGAAAACCGAAAGACAGCTAGCTATTCCCTCCACCATTTGCTGTAAACTGTAGCCTCTAACCAGTGACTGAAAAACTAGATAATGACCACATCAACTGACCTTCAGCAGAGAACTGAAAGAATCAGGAAATAAGGAAATTAGAGATGAGGACTTGGAAGAGGCAAAAGGAACCTCAGGAGTGCTGTGGAGAGGTGCGATTGTTTCCCTAATATTTTTTCCCTTCCACCAATAACATCCAAGTTTGTGTTTCTATAACTATCTGCATGTGCTTGTAAGAAGGGGTTTCTGCTAGTCAAGTTACGATCATAGCATCATAGAATCCCTACAGTGTGGAAACAGGCCCTTCAACCCAACAAGTCCACACTGACCCTCAGAGCATCCCACCCAGACCCATCCCCCTATAACCCGCCTAATCTACACTTCCCTGAACACTATGGGCAATTTAGCGTGGCCAATCCACCTAGCTTGCACATCTTTGGACCATGGGAGGAAACTGGAGCTCCCGGAGGAAACACACACAGACACGGGGAGAATGTGCAAACTCCCCCAAGACAATTGCCCGAGGGCGGAAGCGAACCCAGGTCCCTGGAACTGTAAGACAGCAGTGCTAAAGACTGAGCCACCCCAAAAAACAGCAGAGCAGAATTTAAATTCCCTGACCGGGAATTGAATCCAGACCACAGCAGTGAGAACGCTGAATCTTAACCACTAGACTACCAGGGAAGGTGACAGAGTTCATCCTCTCAGGGTAGGTTCAAACCACCAAACATTTTGGTTAACAGCCAAAAGCGCTAACTGATTGCGCCACATAGGCAGGCTGTGGTGATAATTCATATTTTTGGTAACTTGTTATTAGAATTGATTTCTTTGTAATAAATAGCAGTTCATGTTAAGTACAGAAACCCGATCAGTGCTTTTTGTTAACCTGAATTCATCAAATGATTAAACTGGGATCTTTGAATAATTTATTTAAATCTTTAACCTGTGTGAATACCCTAGGAGTAGTGGGCCTTAACAGTGGACTATCAGGCACTTTCCCATGTGGATTGTGACATCACAAAAGGGGAGGAGTTCGGGAGGTGATATTATCTCTTAACTATTAATCCAGGGACCCAGGTAATATCCTGAGGTGGTAGTTTCGAATTCTGCCACAGCAGATGGCAGAATTTGAATTCAATATGAAAAGATTCTGGAATTAAAACTCTAAGGATGATCATGAAGCCATTGTTGATTGTCAGGAAAAGCCCATCTGGTTCACTAATGTCCTTCAGAAAAGGAAATCTGCCACACTTACCTGGTCTGGCATACATGTGACTCCAGACCCTCAGCAATGTTGTTGACTCTCAACTGCCCTCAGGGCAGATAGGGATGGGCAATGAATGCTGACCTAGCCAGTGATGTCCACATCCTGTGAATGAATAAAAAAAAATGACATTATTACTTAGTCTCACCTCATTAATATGCACTCTCTTATTTGGCCACCTGTCTGACAGAAACTCGATGCTGACAATTTCAGATATGAAAGTCAGAACGGGTATCGGGAGATTCCAGCTTACCATTTACTCCTCTGATTTGGATAACAGGTTCCAATGTCTAAGGACCCATTTCATGGGCAGCAGTTGCATGGACCTCATGTCCAAGGACCTTGGCATCTTACATGTACACTACACACTCATTGTATGTTTCACTGCGCACTCATAGTACATGTCACTGCACACTCATGGTACATTTCACTGCGCACTCATAGTACATGTCACTGCACACTCATGGTACATGTCACTGCCACACTCATGGTACACGTCACTGCACGCTCATGGTACACGTCACTGTGCACTCATGGTACGTGTCACTGTGCAGTCATGGTACACATCACTGCACACTCATTGTACGTTTCACTGCACACTCATGGTACACATCACTGCACACTCATTGTACGTTTCACTGCACACTCATTGTACATGTCACTGTGCACTTGGTATGTTTCACTGCACACTCATGGTACATTTCGCTGCCCACTCATTGTACACGTCACTGCACACTCAGTATGTTTCACTGCACACTCATGGTATGTTTCACTGCACACTCAGTATGTTTCACTGCACACTCATGGTACGTTTCACTGCAAACTCATCGTACGTGTCACTGCACACTCATGGTACGTTTCACTGCACACTCATTGTACATGTCACAGCACACTCATGGTATGTTTCACTGCACACTCATTGTACATGTCACTGCACACTTGGTATGTTTTACTGCACATTCATTGTACATGTCACTGTGCACTCGGTATGTTTTACTGCACACTCATTGTACATGTCACAGCACACTCATGGTACGTTTCACTGCACACTCATTATACATGTCACTGCACACTCGGTACGTTTCACTGCACACTCATTGTACATGTCACTGCGCACTCATTGTACATGTCACTGCGCACTCGGTATGTTTTACATCACACTCTTGGTATGTTTCACTGCACACTCATTGTACATCTCTGATCCACTTATGCATCTTAATGCTGCGCTCTGAGATGCAATGAACCTATCAGTGTAATTCTGTTACATTGACATTGTGGTGTACTTCAGCAGGCACCCAGCTCACTGCTTCAGCCAGGTTGTACCTAGGACTGCTTGCTTGCTCTCTTAGCACTCACTCTCTTTGCACCTACCTGGATCGTCCCAGCATCCCTGCCTTGTCTTGCCATTTTGCAGTTCCCTCTCCTCAGCAAGAGTTAAGAGGATCATAGTACTTCTGCCTGGTCTTGCTTTCTCAGTGCAGACACAAAGCCATGCAGCTTGTCATGGTCGGCAACAATAATCAATCAAGGGTTGGGCATGTGGGCAGACATCTTGCTGTATAGCCCCAAGCCATGTCAAATTCACCTCTGCAGCTTCCGTAGCGAGCCCACTGCCAACCAATTGGCCATGTGTCAGAGTTGAAGGGAAATAGTTTTCCATCAGACAATGAAAACACCCTTCAGATCAGGCCACCCTGGAAGGTGCAGAGCATGGGATCAATATTTCCTTATCTGATATGTACGGCAAATGTCCCAACCAAGCAGATTGGTTCTGGCTGACTGTACTTGACTGGATACGTAAAAGGCTTCTAAAATTGACACCAGCATCAGAGATCCTGGGATATTCTGGTTGTGGCAAATAGATCTGGCTATAGTGAATTGGGAGAATTGGGTTAGCATCAGATGAAAGATGCACCATAGGGGTGTGGTGGTTAGTTAAAGAGGTGAGTTTGTGTGTGAAAATGTGCTGCACCTCACAGAAAGAAATCTAATGTGAAACTTGACAAAAATGTTACTTAGCATCTGGGAAGATTCAGCCCTCCTTTGGAGATTTGCAGTTGAGACCTTGAGCATGGGCGAGGGAATGGTGATCAATTTTCAGAATTGGTCCTGGAGATGGATTTAATCCACTGCAACTTTACTCACAAATCATCATGAGCAACATTGCAGATGCACATTAAAAGGCACAAGTCAGGAGTGTGATGAACTACTCTTCACTTACCTGGATTAGTGCGGTTCCAAAAATATACAGGAAAATTCATGCCATCCAGATCAAATCAGCTCACTTGATTGACATCTCATCCACCAACTTGAACATTCTCTTTCTCCACCACAATGCACACTGGCAGCACTGTGTATGTCAAACAAGATACATTGCAGGGACTCACCAAGGATCTTTCAAAAGAACCTTCCAATCCTGCAACCTCTCTCACCTGGTAGGAGAAGGACAGCAGGTGCATGACAAAAGAACCAAATTCCCCATCAAAGTGCACACCATTCCGACATGGCACCTTATCACCATTTCCTTTATTGGAATCAAAATCTTGGAATTCCTTTCCCAAAAGCACAGTGAATGTCCCTGTACAGGATGGACTGCTGGATAGTGAGTTTGCCTGGTTGTAGAGAACATACAGCTTTTGAACAATCTGTTAGCCCCTGTGTCACAACATAATGCTGGCCTTTTATCACAGGATTCAATCTTCTTAGGTCAAATAGTTTGACTGATGAAGATTGATAGTGCAAAGAGTGACACATTTGTGTCATACTGGTGGACATCAGTATTTTATTTACTAGTTACACTATATGTACAAGTGGGAAGGAGAGAGTTTTTGTACACCATTGCAGTCTCTGCCCTAGCACCAAGTGTTTCTCAATGTCAGCATCACTAATGACGTATGCTGCTCATTAGCAACAATGAGACATCCATATCCTAGAAGCATCAGCTGTGTTAGTTCTTCAACATACAACCTCCTGATTCAGAGGTGATGGTACTATCCACTGTGATAACTCTGACTCATTAATGGCTGAATAAGCATGGCAACTGATTTGAATCAGTGTTTTTTAATTGTAGTGCGTACTAGATAATATTTGCTATTGATAATTACTGAGCTTTTGAGAATTGGCAACATTCATACTTGAAGACTGTTCTGAACACTTCAAATATTTCTGAAGAAGGAACTAGACCCGAAACGTCAGCTTTCCTGCTCCTCTGATGCTGCCTGGCCTGCTGTGTTCATCCAGTTCTACACCTTGTTGTCTCAGATTCTCCAGCATCGGCAGTTCCTACCATCTCTCTCACCTCAAATATTCAGTTTGTAAAGTGTTTGGACCAATCCCATTTCTATTCAAACTAATTCTGAAATATATATTTAGAGGTCAATAATACATGTTAAGATAAAACACAAATAAGTAATTGCTTTATATTACATTCAAACTGGAAAGCTCGAGTAAAAGTATGAGTAAAAACTAATTTATTACAAATTCATCAGTGCAGAATCTTTTAAAATTTTATAGCTTAAATATTAGATTCAAACTACAATAGTATCTGAAGGTACAGATGAAAAGCCAAATGAAACAGGTCTAAATACAATGCATTTATAACATTTATCATTCATACCTCAATTTTATTGATCAAAAAGTGTTTCACTACGAATTTAACATAAACTTAATAGTTTGATTCTGCCTTAACAGAATGTAACAGGGAAAATAAAATATCTTTCCTATTATTTATCATCAACACAACTTTCTAACTTTGCTGAGAGTTGATCTTGTAAATCATGGATTTCTTGTTTCTTTTCATTGAGCTCCTTTCTAAGTTGATAAATTTTCATTTGCTCTTCAACAATTTTTATTGCATTATCCAGAAGGAATTGAAGATGTGAATTCTCTGCAAATATAATCAGAACTTCCTGTTACTCAGACCAAGAGCAAATTGCTATAAAATTATCATTAGCGTGAACTTACAGTCATGTGAAGATTTAGTTGAGATGTAACATAAGCAGATCTTTAAATAAACCAATGCATGCAGATACTGAAAATAAAGTTGTACAAACCCATATCCAAAAAGACAACAGTGCAGGCCTAGGGACTGTATCTCATCGCCATTGTGTATTAGAAGCTATTCCAATGTTTCTTGTTATTCCAAATGTTTTGAAGACCACATGTGTCAAAAGACCACTTTACGAGTAGTATACAAAGCCATTATAATAAAAACTCATACTACAATTTCGCATTGTTCTCATTCTGATAATAATTCACAGACTGCACCAGGAAGGACAATCTCTGAGACAATCTCCTCAGGGATACTATTGCCTATGTGCAGGGAAGGGTATTGGATTTCTGCCTCATCAACTTGGACCAGGAGAAGGCCTTCGACAAGATATCACACATCTACATGTGGGATGTGCTTTCCAAAATGGGCTTTGGGGAGGGAATCTGCAATTGGATCCGGCTGTTCTATACCAACATTGTTAGTGCAATCTCAATCAAGAGGTTGGAATCTGAAAGCTTCCCGATCAGATTTGGAGTCAGGCAGGGCTGCCAACTCTTTCCTGCATTGTTTGCGTGTAGTATAAAGCCTTTTGCTTAGCCCACCAGGAAAGATTTGAGCCTGAGAGGGGTGACTATTTTAGGCAGCAGACGCCTACAGGTCATAGTCTTCCTATGGATGATGTTGCTGTTTTCTGCACAGATCCGCTGTCAGTTTGCAGTCATGAACATCTGTAACCAGTTCAAACTGGCCTTTGGAGTGAAGGTACATTGAGGCAAGAGCAAGGCCATGTCTTTGGGAACTGGGCTGATCGATCCTTTATCCCTTTCACCATCAGGACAGACTACCTAAAGCTGCTGTGAATATGGTTCAGAGGGGTTGTGGTGTGTGCCAAGTCTTAGGTGGATCACATCGCCAAGGTGAAGCAAAAATTGGGCTTTTGAGAGTACCACTCTCTCTCCATTGTAGGTAAAAACCCGGTCATCAGGTCTGAGGCACACTCCCTGATGTTGTACGTGGCGCAGTTCTGGCCCATTCATCTGGAAGTCTAAGATGGACAGTGTTCAGAGGGGCACCATGTACAAAGCTCTGGATAAGGGGGGATGAATGTACAGAATGCCACCCTCATCCTATATCCACCTTTGTGTGTGGATGCATCAAACTGTGCATAGACCCTCAGTAAGCAAACACCATGTGTCACTACATACTGAGGTTCTACCTGTTCCCAGTGTTGTGAAGGATGCTACTGGCCTTGGTGCTGCAGAATGCACCGTTCTATATCACTTACCCTTCATGGAGAAATTTGCAAAGAAAAACACAGTTGACTACAAGTTCATCTGGAAGTGGTCAGCACAAAACATCCTTGAGACCCTGTGGGAAAAGGAGAGGATAGATCCTGTCGGGTTGTTCCCTGAACAAACTGGCAAAGTCATTTGGCAGAATGCTTCATCACCAGAATTTTCCAACAAGCACCAAGATATCACTTGGCTGGTAGTGAGAAGGGCAGTACTTCTGAGATGCTTTGTGTAAGCCTGGTTGGTCTGCACCACCAGATTCTGCTCTTGAAGTGGCTGCAGTGAGATAGGGACTGTCACACATCTCCTGCTGGAATGTTCCTTTGCAATGGAAATCTGAAGAGAGATGCAGTGCTTTTTGTTGAGGTTCATCTTGAGCAGCTCTGTAATGTGGAACTCTGTGCTCTACTGTCTGTTCTCCAGGACATACACTACGACAAACATCAACTGCGCCTGGAGGACCATCAACTCAGCGAAAGACACTCTTTTTGGTCTGCCTGAAACTTGTTGGTCTTCCAGAGCAAAGAGTTGACCTCGACCGAGTGTTTCAGACTGGCACATTCCAAGGTCCAGGACTAAGTGCTCAGGGACGCACTGAAGTTTAGGACATCTGCTGCCAAGGCACAGTGGGGAAAGACCATGTCTAAGGCTTTCTGTTGAAGCTAAATGGTCACTTAGTTACTGGAAGCTTCTGATGCCTCAAATACATGTAAATATAATCTTGCAGAAGTAAATCATACCTTTGCTTTGTAGAGCACCTGCGCTCTGTTTGTCACAAATGACAACACCTTCCAGTCACAAACCACTTCAACTCCCCCTCCCACTCCCTGGGTGACATGTCCATCCTGGGCCTCCTCCAGTGTCACAATGACGCCCACAAACTGGAGGAGCAGCACCTCATATTCTGCCTTGGAAGCCTACAACCCAATGGTCTCAATGTGGACTTTACCACTTTCAAAATCTCCCCACCCCCGGCCTCATCCCATGACCAAATCTCCCTCTCCTGTCCTATCCGTCTTCTCTCCCACCTATCATCTCCTCCCACCTCACTGACCAATCCCCACCACTGCCTACGTGCACTCACCTATCACCATCCCACCTACCTTCCCCAGCCCCACCCCTCCTCTCTCGATTTATTTCGGAGACCCCTTCCCCCTCCCCCATTTCTAAAGAAGGGTCGCAACCCGAAACACCAGCATTCCTGCTCCTCTGATGCAGCCTGGCCCGCTGTGTTGCTTCATTTTTATCCCCAGATTAAAATCTCCACCATTTAATTATGTATGTTAATAGACTTGTTGTTTAACATGGGGGTAGATTTTACAACTCCCTGCTAGGTGTGATTTCGGTGCACAAGCATATGGGGAGGGGCATGTAAAATATGTTGGGTAGCCAACCCATTGCGTTCCTGTCTACTTCGTAGAATGCATGGTGGGTGATTTACTCACTACAAACTCACCCTTAAGCCTATTGTGGGTCTTAAGTGGCCAATTAGTGCCAAAATAAAGCCCTTAATCTGCTTTCACTGCCATAATATTCTGGGAAATTGGCAGGTGAAGGAGAGTAGGAAGGCATGTTTATTAACAAAACCTGAAAGAAATGCTGTAAACCAGGAGCAAAAGCAGAAGGTGCTGGAAAAGCTCAGCAGGTCTGGCAGCATTTGTGAAGAAAGATCAGATTTAACGTTTCAGGTCCGGTTCTGATTTTTCTTCACAGATGCTGCCAGACCTGCTGAGCTTTTCCAGCAACTTTGGGTTTTGTGTATTTTTTTAACAACTTTATTGAAAAGGCAGGAAGAAAAAGGGACATATCATTTGGAAGCCCTTTGGGCAGCTAGGACAGCCCTCTGTAAAATTATAGACCCATCGTTGTACCTCCTTGTGTGGCATCCAAAACATGCCCACTCCCAACACCCTTCCAGAGTGGGCAATTCATCTTGTCCTAAAAGGTCCTTCTGAACACTGTCATTGATCTTCCTGAGCCTGTTTGCAGTCCCTAAGCATCCACTACTGACTTCTGGCACTACTGAATCTGATAGAGTTGCTGGTCAATCAGATTGGCCAGCAACTCTCGAGGATTAGTTTTCTCCCAATGAGGGGTGGAATTTTGACCGTCATCTTGTTTAGGCCACCTGCAGTGTGTTAATGTTAGAATGGAGGCTTTATTAAAGTCAATAGTCTTGGACTTGTCTTCTTGTCGGGTAACAGTCACTGGAAATTTCTTGATTGCAAAGATGTTGCTGTCTCTGTCATTCCTACACATACAATTCTCTTATCCATATGACTAAGCAAGGAGTCCCTACCTCCAGACTAGAAGGTTACGTTCAAGTCCCCTATGTGAACTAGATATATATCTTAACATGTCTGAACAAGTTGATTAAAAATATCTATAGATTAGCAAGGTCCATTGAATGGGAGGTAGGCACACAATTTCTCTATCATATCCACATCCATGTTTTTTCAGTTAAGTTATTAAATCAAAGTTTATCGTACATACTTCCATGACTGTAATAGCGCCAGAATATTTCCTGTAAAGAAAAGAGAGATTTTAAATCTAGAGGAATTAGAAATGTGAATCACAAACAAAATATATCCCTTGCACTAAAAGATATTGTAACAATGTACATTTACATATTTATCGAAAGGTCAATAAACAACACAAAGAATGCCACATGGGACATACAAAACTGATGTCAAGTCAAAGAAGGAGAAACGCATTAAGGAGAGACGATTGAAAAAGGAGGTTGAAGCAATAAAAAGGCACAAGTGTTTGTGTCGCAAGAGGGGATTCGAATGACAGTGATTCTTCAATCCCTTGCTAACAAGTCCATAGTAGAACTTAAAGGGACACTGCAGCCATCTTCTGTCCATTACATGTAAACCACTGGAAGGTCAAGGGCACTACATTGATGGTATAATGAGAAAAACACACAGTGACCATTGCTCCTCACTTTACAACACTGAAAGGCAGAATCACCCCCTATATTGAGTGCACAATCCAAAAATAACTAGTTCAACAATCACACTTACTTTCCTTGCTCACATACCTTATTGCAGTATAACTCTTCCATCTGAAATAACTGCATTCCTGGTATAGTGTTTCAGTTCAATGTCATGCTTGTTATTACTTCGGACAGGAGGTAAACACATTTAGGCCTAAATTTTCTTATTAGAACCATGCACAATCAGGATTAATGGTGTGTCTGACTTTGCCCATTGAACATATTTTCTTGCAACACTACCATATGTGGGGATGATTCCCAACATCTTCATTGTGTCTTTACCTGAGGAAAATGGCTTCAGCAGATTAAAGGCAGAGGGGATTTTAACAAATCAGGGCAATAACATAAATAACTGATGTAAAAAGTAAATCTAAGGGTGCTGCAAAAGAGTACAATGCTACCAAGGTTTCACATCTAGAGATTCTGTTCACCCAAGTAAATAAAAGATTGAACTGCAACTTGATACTGAGAGAAGGAAGATAAACCAAAACAATGAACAGAGCACAGTAAAAAGAAGCTCCCTTGGCACTCAATATTACCTCTACCAATTCCCATATGGCAGCTCAGTGAGATAAGCAGTTCAATGACCTTCCCAAGTCAGCTAAAGTTAGAGGTGACTACCAAAGCTGTAATAAATAATGTAATCAGAGTTTCATATTGCAGCTAGCCATTATCCTCAGTACCTGCGATTTTCTCACTTATGTGATCAGAGAAAGAATGCAAAAGAGAAAATGATGGTGAGCATGGCACAAGGGGCTAAAATAAACGTTTAAATGGAATTCTTACAGAGATGCTTTCATCTCTAAAAACCTCCTGGACCTCTTCTTTGGAACAGGATTCTTCACAGCACTCCTTTTCCAGATTCCCAGACCAAATTTCAGAGAGTATCCACTTGTTAGCTCTACGAAATCGAGGTAGGAACTGTGTAGCAGCTGATTTCTGTACAAAGACTCAATAATATTGAATAGCAATGTATTAATAAATCTGGTGCCAGTATGGATATAACATTGTATCGTTATCGTTTTCTGAAGAAGGGTCCTGACCCGAAACGTCACCTTTCCTGTTTCTCTAATGCTGCGTTCCTCCAGCTCCACACTTTGTTATACACAACATAATCTGTTCTTTTTAATAACTCAAGCCTTGTTACAAGACTTCAGATTCATGTTCTGCAACCTTTTATCTCATTTTCTGCTCTCTGGTAATTTTTTGCCATGCAGAATGGTCTTTTCATTTTAATGCATTGCTCTTTTTAATAAACAAAGTGTATATTTTCTAGATGGAGTATAACACATTGATGTTAGCCTGATACCTACAACTTACTTGTTCAGGCCCAGATTTTAACTCTGGATGGGTTTCTAGTGGGTAGGTGGTCGGCCTAGTTAGGAATCTGCTGCAACAGAACAGAGGACCATGCAATTTTAACTCAATTATATGCTCCAAGTCCACCTCATTCCTATTCCTACAGAAATACAGGGGGTAGCCTATGGTTGGCTGTTGATATTTAAGTAAGTTTGGAAAAGGGGATTTCTGGGAGGATCTCAAAGGAGGGAAGGTGTAGTGTGCAAAAACAGAAATTCCCATAAAACATCAGCAGGTCTGGCAGCATCTGTGCAGGGAAATTGGAGAGAATATTTCAAGTCCAGTGACCCTTCCTCAGACGGAGGAGTGAGCATGGGACAGGGAAGGCCTCAACTTTCCTTGAACCCTGAACAACGCTTGCACTCCTTCTTGCCTCATAAAGGAAATATGGAAAATAAAGGTGATCTGATCTGATCCATAACCCTCTTCTCTCTTGACTTCATCTATCGGAAAAGCCACAACAATATTTTCCACTCAGGTCAGTGGAAGACCTACATTCAAAAGTGGATAAGTTCATTCGCCTCCAATCTCCAAGGATCAATGGAGATTGATATTGACTGAATGAAATAGACCGCTTCTTGAAGTGGGCTGCCTAGATATGCATTTGGATTTCTGAGTCAAAATCTGGGCAGCTTTAGGTCAGGTTCGTAACCTGGAGCATTTTAACTGCTGTTGTTTGCCTGGATTGTAGGGTTAACATTTCTACCGAGCATTCCAAAATGCAGTTTCCAATTGCTTAATTACTTAACAGGCAATGAAAATGATTACTCTAGCACCAGGTAAAGTCAACAATAGTTACATACACAAAATTGTAATTTAAGTGAAACAAAGTTATCTCATTCCTTGATCACAACTACGTCTCGGGAGATAGTGCAAAGAGGAAGAGGCTCAGATATTTCACAATTCAGAATGAAGACCAGAGGGTTGCTAATTGCCCCTGTTAATGAGTAGTTAGTTCAGGTGTCAGGGTGGTAGCAAACGAATGAGATCACCAAGCCGTTCTCAGCCAGGGATAGACTCAATAGCACATTTGGGGATAATAAAGGTATTTTGGAATCATGTCTAAAAACATGAGAAAGAGATTGGTTAGAGAATTTTCATGAAAAATGTTGATACTTACAGTCATTTGCCTGACAGTGAAAGAAAAGCAATGATATTATCCCATAGCTCAAAATGACTGTCATGTTATTTCCAAAATGCCTGCTGAAATTCCTTACAGGAAAGACAAAGTGCGGTGTTATACAAGATAATTGTACTTTACTTGATCTGATGTTTCACTGTTTGTGTAGCCAGGCTATTTTTCATGTTGTTGAACTGTTTTACTTAATAAATAACCAATTATTTTGAAAGGTCATGGAGCAATTGGATGCCAGCCTGGGAGAGGGGGTGGCCAGGTGAGAGTCAAGGAGCCACGTCAATATGACTGCCCAACACAATCCTGCCCAGGTACAATTGTAACAGGAGCAGAATGAAAAGTGTGTGGCTGTGTAACAACTGAAGGCAGGCACCTAATTAAAATAATCCAGGGTTCAACTTTGACCAGCTGTACTGTCACCTTGTCAGTGGTAAAACAGCCCTCTCCCCAACCCCATTCCCCCCCAACAACTCAATGCATGCAGAGTCCACCAGCTGCAAAGAGATAGCATACCCAAGACTTCCATGAGAGTCTATTGGAAGTGGGCTATCCATGGCCCAAGGAAAAAGCACCCATGTAACTAGTTACCACCACTAGGGGGACCTGCTGGGGCCTGATTGCCTGGGTCCAGCAGAGAAAAGCAATTCCGACACCTCTGTGGCAACATCTGCAAAAGCACATCCAGCCCCATGCTTGTTATCTTAGTAGATAGCTTCTTGTTCTCTTTGCAGCCTTAGCACAAACCCCACCTCTTCATGAGGCAGCAGAGCCCTCGACTGTGATTGTGAAATAACTGCACAGAGGGCTGGCCATGTCACTGTCACCACATCAGCCTTTACTTACCAGTGCACAGTACACTGGCTGTAGCCAACAAGCTCAAAGTCAGTCCTCAGCTGAGGAAATTCTAATCTCCTGGTTACATTAGTCAGCTAAGGCTTTCCTGATTGGCCCAGGTTAACAATGCTAATCAAGAACCTCATTGTTAACAACATCAACCTGGTCCCAATCACTACAGGCTGGCAATTTTAAGATAACACCAGCAATAACCAATTACGAGGTCACCTCCTGGAACATTGCCATTGCAGTCCCACTTTCTACTCATACATGATCAACATCTGAAATTAACCTCTTCTAAGAAAATCTCAGATTGATTAATTGATTGATTGATTTATTGTCATGTGTACCTAGTACAGTGAAAAGCTTTGTTTGTGAGCAGTACAGGCAGATCATAAGTAGCAAGGACATACAGATCATAGGGTGAGAGAGTAAGGCATAGAGGTTACACCGCACAGGACATGCACTAGGCAAGATCAACATTAACAATATCAACATTATTTGATGTTAGAGAATACATTTATCAGTCTATTAACGGCTGGGAAGAAGTTGTTCTTGAACTTTTTGGTGCGTGTGTTCAAACTTCTGTATCTCCCGCCTGACGGAAGAGGTTGTAGGAGATCATTAACGGGGTGCAATATGTCATTGATGAAGTTGGCAGCCTTTACATGGCAATGAGCCATGTAAATGGAGTCTTTGAATGGGAGCTTGGCTTCCATGATGGTGTGGGCTGTGCGTACCACCTTCTGTAGTTTCTTACAGTCCTGGGCAGAGTAGTTGCCATACCAGTTCATTATGCACCCAGGCAATATGCTTTCTACGGACATAGTGTGCATGTCATTTCTAATGTCACCTCAGAGTTTGTGGGGCAGAACCTTCTTTCCACTGGAAATGTGTCTCCTTTTTGCCTTTAATTCAGCAGAAGATTGGTAGAAACTTTGTACTTTGTGGGAATGTTATAGTTACTGTGTATATAATTTAAGATAAAATTGAAGAATTAAAGTGGGGAAGGGGTTCATGTGGCTTGTTCTGAATTCTGCCTGACAACAAGTTTGGGTTGGCTTGATCATTTAAGGTTAACCGGGAGACCAATGTGTGAGAGGTTGTGATATATTGACACCTGTAAACAATGACTAGAACAGCTGCATAGGTCAGTAGCCTGCAAATCACTCAAACATGTTAAGGTTAAAAGCAGCAGGCGCTGGAGAAACTCACCATGTCTAGACCATCCATGGAGAGTGAAAGAGAGTTAACATTTCAAGTTTGATATGACTCTTTCTTTCGGCTAAATGCAAAACATTGCATTTTGGTAAAACAAACAAGGGCAGGAATTAATGGTAGGGCCATGGGTAGTGTGTAGAACAGAGAAACCTAGGGGTTCAGGTACATAATTCTTTGAAATTTGCATTGCATGTAGAAAATGTTCAGAGACATCATCACATTTGCCATCATTGCTCTGACTTTTGAGTACTGGAATTGAGATGTCATATTGAGGTTGTACAGGACATTGATGAGGCCTCTTTGAATGTATTGTGTACAGTTCTGGTAGCCCTGCTATGGGAAATATTATTAAGTTGGAGAGGGTTCAGAAAAGATTTACCAGGATGTTGCTGAGATGGAGGGTTTGAGTTATAAAAATAAGCAATATTCATTGCTTAGGTTTTCTTCAGTGGAGCTCAGGAGGCTGAGAGGTGACCTTATAGTGGTTTGTATGTGGAACGAACTGCAAGAGGACGTGGTGGACACAGGTACAGTTATAACATGTAAAAAACATTTGGGTAAATACACAAATAGGAAAGGTTTGGAGGGATGTGGGCCAAACGCAGGCAAATGGGACCAGTTTTGTTTGGGAACATGGTCCGCATGGACTATTTGGACCAAAGGATCTGCTTCCATGCTGTATGACTCAATGATTCTATCGCTGACACATTTGCTTTAATGAGGTTGAATGTAGGATAAATATTGGCCTGGACTCTGGATGAACTCGATGGATCTTTTAAAATGGTGCTATGTCACCTAAATAGGCCAGGCCTCACTTTAATTTATTGTCCAAAAGATAGCACCTCTGAGTGTATTATTCCCTCAGTACTGCACTGCAGTGTTGATATGAGACCTTACCAAATTTGGAGGAAGAGGCGAAATGGGTGTCTGGCTGATAACTGAGTCTACCTTAAGGTTGAGTGTGTAAGCTGTACACAATCACCTGCTGTTTACTGGGCGTGACTGGTTGTAGAGAACATACATATTTTGTACAATCTATTAGTGTCTGAGTCACAATATAATACAGGCTTTTTACAATGGAATTCCATCTTCCTGGGCCAACTAGTTGGACTGATGAAGATTGAGGGTGCAGACGCTGTCACATCTGTCCTCATACCGGTGAATATCAATATTTTGTTTATCAGCTACAATATATACACAAGTAGAAAGGAGAGAGCTTCTGTACCCCATAGCAGGCTCTGCCCTAGCATCAAGTGTGTCTCAATGTCAGCATCAGTAATGACATATGCTGTTCATTAACAATAATGAGACTTATCCATTATCCTACAAGTGTCAGCCTAGATAATGTCCATGGAGCTGCCTGACTCAGACATGATGGTACTATCCACTGAGACAAGGCTGACACATTAATAAAGGAATAAGCTTGGCAACTGATTTTGAATCAGTGTTTTTATTTTAATAGTAACATGCACTACATAATATTGCTGATGGACAATTACAGTGCTTTTGAGAATTGGTGACATTCATACTCGAAGAATGTTCTGAACACCTCATATATTCTGTTCATAGAGTCTTTGGATAAATCTCATTTCTATTCAAACTGATTCAGAAATATAATGTATTCAGAGGTCAATAACATGTTTTTTTAGATAAAACACAAATAAAGAATTATTTATATTACATTCAGACTGGAACTCTCGAGTAAAAGTGTGAGTAGAACCTAATTTACTGATTGATATTTTTTGCAAATCCATCAATACAGAATCTTTTAACAGTTCATCAATGAAGTGTTATATTCAAACTGCACTAACATGTGAAGGCACAGCTTCCAAAAGGACAAAAGAAACAGGCCCAAATATATTCCTTTCATGACATTTATCATTCATACTTTAATTTTACTGATCATAAAGCTTTTCACTACAAATTTAACATGAAATTAATTGTTTGATTCAGCCTTGGCAGAATGTAACAGAGAAAACAAAATGTCTTTCCTATTATTTACCATCAACACAACTTTCTAACTTTGCTAAGAGTTGATCTACTAAGTCATGGATTTCTCGTTTCTTTTCAGTGAGCTCCTTTCTGTGTTCATTAATTTTTATTTGCTCTTTAAGAATTTCTGTTGTATTATTCAGAATGGGGACTAGTTTTGGATTCTCTGAAAATATAATCAGACATCCTATTATTCAAGGTTGTCATTAAACTTGTCGTTAGCATGAATTTACAGTTGTGTGAAGATTTAATGCTGATGTAACATAGCAGATGGATAAATGAACCAATGTACGCAGAACTGAATGTAAAATTTTCCAATCCCTACCCAAAATGACAGCAGTGCAGCCTAGGAATTATATGTCTCATCGCTATTAATGTATTAGGAACTGTCCCTGTGTTTCTTATTCCAAAGTTTTGAAGATCACATGTGTCCAAAGCCTTGGAGACAGTAAGGACTGCCGATGCTGGAAGCTAGAGTCAATAAAGGTGGAGCTGGAAAAGCAATGCAAGTCAGACAGCATCTCACGAACAGGGAAGTCAATGTTTCAGGCTGAAATCTTTCATCAGGACTGGAGAGGGGGAGGGGAGCCCAGAAATAAATAGAGGGAGAGGGTTGAGGCTGGGGGGAGGGTAGGTGAGGAGGAAGATGGACAGGTTGGGATGGAGAGATTTTGAAGCTGGTGATGTCAAAATTCAGGCCATTGGGCTGTAAGCTCCCACGATGAAACATCAGGTGTTGCTCCTCCGTTTTATGTTTGGCTTCACTTTGACAGTGGAGGAGGCCAAGGACGGACACGTCAACAGGGGAGTGAGACGGGGAGTTAAAGTGGATGGCAACTGGAAAGTCGGGTTGGTTGGTGGGTGCAGAGCGCAGATTCTCTGCAAACCGGTACCCAAGTCTGCATTTGGTCTCCCTGATAGACGAGGCCACATCGGGGGCAAAGGATACAGTAGATGAGGTTGGATGAAGTGCAGGTGAATCTCTGCCAGATCTGGAAGGATCATTTGAGGCCTTGGACAGAGGTGAGAGGGGAGGTGCATGGGCAGGTGTAGCACCTACTGTGGTTGCAGGGAAAGGTACTGGGTGTGGTGGAGGGATTGGTGGAGTGTGTGGAGCTGATAAGGGAGTCGCGGAGTGCACAGTCCCTGCAGAAAGAGGACAGGGGTGAGGAGGGAAATATCTTTTTGGTGGTGAGGTCTGACTGTAGGTGGCGGAAATGTCAGAGGATGATGCATTGTATTCGGAAGTTTGTGCAGTGGTAGTTGAGGACTAAGGGACTCTATCCTTACTGTTGCTGGGGGAGAGGGTTTGAGGGCAGAAGTGCGGGAAATGGGGGAGTTGCGGTTGAGGGTATCCTTAATGACAGCAAAGGAGAAACTATGGTCTCTAAAGTAGAAGGATATCTGGGAAGTACTAGAGTAGAACACCTCATCCTGAGAGCTGATGCGATGGAGGCAAAGGGATTGTGAGTACGGGATAGAATTTTTGCAGGAGGGTAGGTGAGAGGAGGTGTAGCCGAGGTAATTGTGGGAGTTAGTGGGTTTGAAATGGATGTCAGTGGTGAGTCAGTTACCAGAGATGGAGACGGACAGGTCCAGGAGGCGGAGGGACGTGTCAGAAATGGTCCAGGTGAATTTGAGGGCACAGTGGAAGGAGTTGGTGAAGTTGATGAACTGTTCAAACTTCTCGTGGGAGCACAAGGCAGCACTAATACAGTCATCGATGTAGCGGAGAAAGAGGTAGGGATGGTGCCAGTGTAGTTGTTGAAGAGGGATTGTTCCCTGAATCCTACAAAGAGGCAGGCATAGCTCAGGCCCATGCAGGTGCCCATAGCCACCCCTTTGGTTTGTAGGAAGTGGGAGAATCAAAGCAAAAATTGTTGAGGGTGAGTACCAGTTCCGCCAGGCAAATGTGCGTGTCTGTGGAGGGGTACGTGGTGGGCCTACAGGAGAGGAAGAAGCAGAGGGCTTTTACACCATCCTCGTGGGGGATATAGGTGTACAGGGACTGAATGTCCATGCTGAAGATGAGGTGTTGGGGATCAGGGAATTGAAAAATTTGGAAAAGGTGGAGGGCATAGGTTGTGTCCTGAATGTAGGTGGGGAGTTCCTGGACCAAAGCGGAAAGAATGGAGTGGAGGGGGAGATGAAATTGGTGGGGCAGGAGCAGGCAGAGACAATGGGTCGACGGGGGCAGTCGGGTTTATGGACAATGGGTAGGAGATAGAAACGGGTGGTGCAGGTTGGGGAACTATCAGGCTGGAAGCTGTGGATGGGAGATCTCCCGAGGTGTTGAAATTGTTGATGATCTGGGTGATGATGACTTGGTGATTAGAGGTGGGATTATGATCGAGGGGCTGGTAGAAGGAGATGCTAGAGAGTTGGCACCTGGCCTCAGTGATGTAGAGGTCAGTTCACCATACTACCACTGCATCTCCCTTTCCAGCAGGTTTAATGGTGACGTTGGAGTTGGAGCGAAAGGAGCAGAGGGGTCCCCTCTCCCTCCCCATCCCCAGTCCTGACGAGGGGTTTCGGCCCGAAACATTGACTTTCCTGCTCGTTGGGCACTGTCTGACCTGCTGGGCTTTTCCAGCACCACATGTATTGTCTGTGTCAAAAGACTACTTTCCTAAACAATAGTATCCAAAGCCAGTACTATAAAAGTTCATACTCAGATTACACATTGTTCTCATTGTGTTGATGATTCATAGACCAGTGTAAACTAGCAGCGGGAAGAATGATGAACAATATCGCTGTACCATACCACATGCTCATGTTCAGTGCAGTTCTCAGCACTGTTTCAATGTTTTAAGTTTGAGTGTGTGCATATATTGTCTAACTGCAGACATCCACATCTCAAAAATATTTCTGGTTAATGGAACAAATTTAAACAGGAAAGCCAGGTAGTCATTTTCAGCTTTCACAGTCATATACTGTGTGAAAGGAAATTCATTCATGACAATTTAATTCTATGATGAAGTTCTGAGCACTTTCAGATTGCTGTTCTATGGATCTGCACTAGAAACTATTGCGCATGTATGTCAGAATCATAAGTGGCTGATGTACTTCATTCCAGCCTGATTTAAAAGAGTCTACAGCAGTGTTCGGGAATAGCTAAGATAGAACCTTCCCAGTCTATATTGTTAAAAAAAAACTCCAACAGGTTGAGGTATTCTCAATATTGCAACTACAGAATAATGATTGAATGCTCTATATTCCCACAGAGTTTGTAACAAATGAAAAGGACCTAGAGCATGGATGCCAATTAAATAAATGGTCAATTTTAAATGTTCATCATTGACAGTGAGCCCTTCTTACTCATTGAGATGATTTATAATTGAGTAAGATTGGCAACTGCTTCGCAGAACATCTAAGTTCTGCTCGCAAAAAGACCCCGAACTACCTGTTGCCTGCCACTTCAATGCACCACCCTGCTCTCTGGCCAACATCTCTGTCTCTGTCTTGCTACAGTGTTTCAGTGAAGCAGAACGCGAGCTGGAGGAACAACACCTCATTTTCCACTTGGGAACCCTACAGCCCTCGGGACTCAATATTGAGTTCAATAATTTTAGGGCCTAAAATCTCCCATGTCCCAGACCCCCACCCCACACACCAGGCCTTGTTACCACATAGTCTGCCACTACACACCCCCTGTTGTTAGTCACTAACAGTTCCCATTAACAACTATTCACCCTCCCAGCCTGATCGTTAGCAACTCCTTTGTCAGTCCAACTGTCTTTCTCTCTCTTTGGGCTCTATCTTATCTTTTACTCCCTACCCCACCCACCTCCCTATTTTCTGCATATAAACTGATGTTTTCCCAGCCACCATCAGGTCTGAGTAAGGGTCACCAGACCCGAAACGTTAACTGTGTTTTCTCCTCCACAGATGCTGCCAGACCTGCTGAGCTTTTCCAGCAACTTTGTTTTTGTTCCTGATTTACAGCATCTGCAGTTCTTTTGGTTTTTGTTAAGATTGGCAGACTGTTTGGGTTGAATCTTAACAATTACAAATGATTGGGTTGTGAATGTGTCAGAAATGGATCTGTCCATTTTTATTTTTAATAGAGGCAAGTTGAGGGATTGGCAGACTACATACTTGCAGGAATATTTCAATGAGACTTCATGGCTTCATGTTAACAATCATTCAATTTTTAACTACAGGCAGATGAATTTTCCTGGCACCATAAAAGGAGGTGAGCAAGTCCATGAGAAGTGCTTTCCCTAAATTGAAGTTAACCCAGTTAATCCACAATCACATATTCCAGTTACAATGTCGCTGCCTAATTCTCCACACCATTGGACCCCCACTCCATTGACTATCATGTGACCAAAATGCATCCCATGATCTCTTTTGCTTAAAATACACCGTTGTAAAGCTTCAACACCAAAGTAGGCTCCTACGACAATCAGGCTGCCTGTTGGAACTGGGACCCCACTTAAAGGAGGCCTACAGTCTGCAGAACATTGAGAAGATGCATTGATCTCAGTCCATGGCCTCACAACATTGCCTTCACTTGCACCAAATGCACTTGCAGCTGAAATACAGACTTTCAGATCTCATTTGCAACCGAAAACCAAGCCTTCATTTTGATATTTTAAAAATCAAAATCATCTTCATTTTATCATTTACGTTAATAGACTTGTTGTTTAACATGGGGTGAATTTTATAACTCACTGCTGGGTGTGTTTTCAGTGCATTTGCATGTGGGCAAGGGCATGAAAAATATGTTGAATAGCCAACCCATTGCCTTCCTGTCCACTCCCAACCTGTTCCCTAGAATACAGGATGGGTGCTTTATTCACTATGCACTCGGCCTTAAGCCTAATGCAGGTTTTAAGTGGCGAATTAATGCCAACATAAAGACCTTAATCTGCTCTCACTTCTGGGAAATTGACAGGTGAAGGAGAGTAGGAAGGCATCTTTTTTACACTTTTGTTGAAAAGGCAGGAAGAAAAAGGGACATATCATTTGGAAGCCCTTTGGGTAACTGGGACAGCCATTTGTAAGATCATACCCTAAATTTATACCTCCCTGGCAGGCATCCAAAACATGTCCACCCCCAACACCCTTCTTAAGGTGGACAATTTTTCTTGTCCTTAAAGTCCTTCTGAACAAAAGTCAATGATCTTCCTGAGCCTGTTTGCAGTCCCAAAAATATCCACTATTGAGTTCTGGCATGACTGAATCTGACAGAGCTGCCAGTCTATCAGATTGGCCAGCAACTCTCGAGGATGGACTTTTTCCCACTGAGGGGTGGAATTTTGACCGTCATCTTGTTTAGGCCACCCACAGTGTGTTAATGGTTTTCCTGTTGCAGGGGAACAGTCACTGGAAATTTCTTGACTGCAAAGATGTTGCTGTCTCTATGGCTTAGCAAGGAATTCCTATCTTTGGGCTAGAAAGTTAGGTTCAAGTCCAGATCTGTCCTATACATGTGTTATAACATGTCTGATCAGCTTGATTAAATATATCTATAGACTGGAAATCTCCGTTGAATGGGAGAGGAACACACAATTTCTCTACCATATCCACATCCATTTTTTTCAGTTAACAAATCAAAGACTATCGTACGTATTTCCATGAATATAGCAGTCCCAAAATATTTCCTGCGAAGAAAAAAAGTGACATTTTAAATCCAGAGAAATTAGAATTGTAAATCACAAATAAGACATATCCCTTGTACCAACAAATATTTTAACAAGGTACAAAACTGATGTCAAATCAAAGAAGGGGAAATATGTTAAGAAGGAGAGAGGGTTAAAAAGGGAGGCTGAGGCAATAGAAAGACACAAGTGTTTAACAAGGGGATTCCAAAGAGAGGGTTCTTCAATCTGGTGATAACAAATCCATAATAGAATTTAGAGACACACTGCAGCCATCTTCTGCCCATTAGAATTAAACCAGTGGAACGTTAAGTGCAGTACATTGATGATATAGTGAGAAAAACACACAGTGCTCATTACTCCTCACTTTACAACACAATGACAGGATCAACACCTACATACAGAGCACAATCCAATAATAACAAGTTAAACAACCACAGAGGTAGGAACTCCTTGCTTAGCTGTAAGGATAGGAATGCTTGTAGGCTTTAACTCCCCTTGAGCTCAGAAGAGCACTCGTACTCCATCTAGCCTCGTAAGGAAAATAAAGGCAGTCTCATCTGGCCTACGATCCTCTTCTTTTTTGACTTCACATGTCAGAGAAGCCACAACAATATTTTCCACTCAGATCAGTGGAAAACCTACATTCAAAAGTGGATGACTTCTTTTGCCTCCAATTCTGAAGGATCAAAGGACATTGATATTGACTGAATGAAACTGACTGCTTCTTTAAGTGGGCTGCCTAGTCATTTATTCGGATTTCTGAGTAAAAATCTGGGCAGCTTAGGTCATGTTCGTAACCTGGAGCATTTTATCTGCTGGTTTTTGCCTGGACTGTAGGGTTAACATTTCTACCGAACATTCCAAAATGCATTTTCCAATTGCTTAACTAACTAAGTGGAAATGTATATGAATATTGTAGCTCCAGACAAAGTAAGGAATAGTTATATGCATTGAAAAGCAGTAATGTATTGATACAAAAATGTAATTTAATAAACAAAGTATCCCATTCCTTGAACACAACAATGTCATAGATTCATAGAGTTATACATCACTGACACAGACCCTTCAGTCCAACCAGTCCAGGCTGAACTAATCCCAAACTAAACTAATCCCATCTGCCTGCTCCTGGCCAGTATCTCTCCAAACATTTCTTATTCATGTACTCATCCAAATGTCTTTTAAACATTGTAATTGTACCCACAACCACCACTTCTACAGGAAGTTCATGTCACACATGAACCACTCTGTAAAAAAATTGACCCTCATGTCTTTTTAAATTTTTCTCATCTCACCTTAAAAATATGCCCCCTAGTCTTGAAAACTCCCATCCTAGGGAAAAGACAACTACCATTAACTCTGTCTCACCCTCTCATTATTTAATAAACTTCTACAAGGTCACCTCCTATGCTCCTGTGAAAAAAGTCCTGTCCAGCCTTTCTTTATATAACTCAAACCTGCTATACTGGGCAACATCCTGGTAAATCTCTCCAGGTTAATAATGTCCTTCCTATAACTGGATGACCAGAACTTGACATAGTATTCCAAAAGAGGCCTCACCAATGTCCTGTACAACCTCAACATGACTTCCCAACTTTAAAGAACTGAGCAATGAAGGTAAATGTGCCAAACAACTTTTTAACCACCCTCTCTACGTGTGACACAAACTTCAAAAAATTATATACCTGCACCCCATGTCCCTCAGTTCTACAACACTACCCAATGCCCTACAATTAATTGTATAAGCCCTACCCTTGCCTGTTGTACCAAATGCAAAACCTTGCATTTACTCAGATTGACCACTATTTGCCATTTCTCAGACATATTTGATCAAGATCCCATTGTAATCTTAGAAACCCTTCTTCACTGTCTACTATGCCACCAATTTTGGTGTTGTCCGCATACTTACTAACTATGCCTTCTATATTCTCATTCCAGTCATTTATATAAATGACAAACAAAAGAGGACCCAGAATTGATCTCTGTGGAACACCACTGGTGATAGTCCTTCAGTCCAAAAAGCAACCCTCCACTATCACTCTCTGTCTCCTGCCATTAAGCCAATTATGTATCCAATTGGCAACCTCACGCTGAATCTCATATGACATACCTTGGGAGGTACAGATATTTCACAATTCAGAATGAAGACCAGAGGGTTGCTAATTGCCCCTGTTAATGAATAGTTAGTTCAGATGTCAGGGTGGTAGCAAATGAATGAGATCACCAAGCTATTCTCAGCGAGGGATAGACTCAATAGCACATTTGGCGATAATAAAGACATTTTCGAATCATGTCTAAAAACTTGGGGAACAGATTGCTCAAAGAATTTGGATGAAAAAAGTTGATACTACAGTCATTTGCCTGACAGCCGAGGAGCAGCAATGATATTATCCCGTAGCCCAAAATGGCTGTCATGTTATTTACAAAATGTCTGCTCAAATTCCTTACAGGAAAGACAGGGTGAGGTGTTATACAAGATAATTGTACCTCACTCTATCTGATGTTTCACTGTTTGCATAGCCAGGCTTTTTTTTTTCATGTTGTTGAACTGTTTTACTTAATAAATGACCAATTATTTTGAAAGGTCATGAGCGATTGGATGCCAGCCTGGGAGAGAGGGTGGCCAGGTGAGAGTCAAGGAGCCACGTCGATATGACTGCCCAACACAATCCTGCCCAGGTACAATTGTAACAGGAGCAGAATGAAAAGTGTGTGGCTGTGTATCAACTGAAGGCAGGCACCTAATTAAAATAATCCAGGGTTCAACTTTGACCGGCAGTGCTGTCACCTTGTCAGTGGTAAAACAGCCCCCTCCTCAATCACAAACCTATCTCCCAACATGCATGGAGAGGCCACCAACTGCAAAAAGATGGTATAGCCAAGACTTCCACGAGAGTCCGTTGGAAATCGCCCAAGGGAAAAGCAGCCGCGTCACTGGGAGGACATGCCTGGACCTGATTGCCTGGGCCCAGCAGAGAAAAGCATTTCTGACTCCCCTGTGGGGGCATCAGTAAAAGCAGGTACCCTCTTGTTCTCCTTGCAGCCTTAGCACAAACCCTACCTCTCCATGATGCAGTACAGCCCCCGTATTGGGTTTGGCAATTTTAAGATAGCACTGGCCATAACCAATTAGGAGCCACCTCCTGGAACATTACCACTGACGTCCCACTTTCCACTGGTGCACCATCAGCATTTGGAATTAACCTCTTCTGAGAAAATCCAGGATATGGTGTACGTATAATTTTTGATACAACCTCAGAGTTTGTGGAAAAGAACTTTATTTCCATTGGGGATGTGCCACTTTCCTGCCATTAATTCAACAGAAGAATGGTAGAAATTCAGTGGTACAAATAAGATCGTTGTAGTTGCTGTCTCCATAATTAAAGATAAAATGGAGGAATCGGAGTGGGGCAAGGCATTTGATGTGACTCTTTCTCAGAAATGAAGGACAGTTTGAAGCAGAGTCATTTTGGATTTTAAACGTTAACTCTGTTTCTCTCTCCATAGATGCTTCCAGACCTGCTGACTTTCTCCAGCACTTTGTGTTTTGATTTCAAATTTCTAGCATCTGCAGTCTAAAACTTGCATTTAAAGGTGTTAAAAATGTAAGATGATGTAAACTGTTATAGTTTTAACTTTAATTCCATGACAGAATAGAATAGGACCATGGGAAATTGATCAGCTAGCTTCATTTGTTTATTTAAGGTGAGCGGCAAGAGCAAATTGTTCCCCCAGAGACATCTCATCCCAGAAGCATGAAGGTGGTCCCGCACAGGCTCTGGACAATGTAGGTGGAAAGCAGACTCAAAGCAAGCAAGACAACACTGGCAAGAGGCCCATGAATTTAGGGAGAAGTACCATTAGTTGTCTGTCTCAAACATCTAGAACAATGATTGCAGTTAGTCAGAAAAAAGTTGTAAATGGACATTTAAGCCAGTGTAATGTTCCCTGTTGTATACGCAAGAGGCTTGAAGCCTACTTCTGGCACCTGCAGGCACATTTAGCAATACAGTGGGCGGTGTGTTTGCATTACAAAATGAGAGTACACATGTTGCTCATCCTACTGTGTGTCTTGGAGCCTGTTTCAGTACCTGCAAGTTGTTTGTGGTACCAGTGTACTCTCAAGTTCAAATTTTCAACAAAGTATATTTTTGCACATGAAAACCAGTCTTTTTTTTTAAAAGATGAAATTCTAGTTTGTTAGCAGTGGGGAAAACCACTGGATATGCAACCAGCCACCAGTTCACAAAACAAACAATTGTTGACATTCCAATTTACCTGTGAACGCCTCCACTTTAATTGACCTTGAGACTTGTCTGTTTACAGAAATTGGACTTTGTGATCCGAAGAGAAGAGGGTTCTATCTTTGCAGCAGGGTGCTACATTATATTTGTCTTATGTATCATCCCAGCCCCATCAATTAGCATTTCCACCCACAAATAATGTCAAGAACTCAGATATTTTAAATAATTTAAATCTAACTTGACTTCTGTAGGAAATACTGCAGATGAAGTAGAAACCAAAAGAACTGCGGATGCTGTAAATCAGGAACAAAAACAAAGTTGCTGGAAAAGCTTAGCAGGTCTGGCAGCATCTGTGGAAAGAAACCAGAGTTAACATTTCAGAGATAACAAGCATGGGGCTGGATGAACACAGCAGGTCAAGCAGCATCATAGGAGCAGGAAAACTTGACGTTTCGGGCCTAAACCCTTCATCAACCCTTCTTTAGAACTGATGGTAGCTAGGAAAATGTTGGTTTTTATGCAGAAGATAGGATGGGGGAAAAGGGATAAGGAGTAAATGATAAGTGGAGATAGAGCCCAAAGAAAGAGAAAAACAGTTGAACACACAAAACAGTGGATAACGGTCAGCCTAGGAGAATGAATATCTGTTAATGGGGACTATTAGCAACAAACGATGGGTTGTATGTAATATCAGACTATGTGATAACAAGGCCTTGTGTGTGGGGGTCGGGGTAAGGATGTGGGAGAAAATGCCTCAAACCCTAAAATTGTTGAACTTGATATTGAGACCAGAATGCTGTAGAGTTCCCAAGCAGATAACGATGTGCTGTTCTTCTGGCTTGCAAGGAGATTCACTGGACCACTTCTCTGAGACAGAGATATTGGCTAGAACAAGGTAATCTGTTGAAGTGGCAGGCAACTAGAAGCTCAGGACAGAACATAGACTGAGTGACTGCTTCACAGTGCAACTGTGTTTCATTTCCCTTATGTAGAGGTTTCTACTAATTTCATGTTAACTGAAGAATGGATAAGATAACATGAGGCAATTTACATCAAGACATAACAGTGACATTAGCAGCTACGTGGAAGAGACTTTGAGGACAGTCTAGAAAAGTTTATACTAATGAGAGACACACTTATAAAACAACAGTATTACAAACATGTGTGAATGATTTGGACAGTAATTACAAAAAGTTAAGTCACAAGATAAGAGCCAACAGTGTTCAAGGTGGTATATTGGAATGGAAAGAGAATTGGCTAATGACCAGGAAACAGCAAATGGGGATAATGGATTCTTTTTTCAGGTTGGTGACCCGTGACCAATGACCAATGGGGTTAAACAGGGATCAGTGCTGGGACCGCACCTGTTTACAATATATATTAATGATTTTCAGTGGCAGGAGTGGTGAGGATGTGAGCCAGGGAGGAACTAATATATTTGGGCATTGGCAAGCGGTTCTGTGGATGTGAATGGGATGGATGGATGGAATGCTGACTCCTGGATGCCAGGGTCTGTGATGTCTTGGATCGTGCCTTCAATATCCTTAAGGGGGAGGGTGAGCAACCAGCAGTCATGGTACACATTGGTACCAATGACATAGGTAGAAAAAGGACAGAGAATGTGAAAAACGAGTTAGGTTGGAAGCTGGAGTCCAGGACAAACATGGTAGTTATCTCTGGATTATTGCCACGTGATAACAAGGTTAAAAAATAGGGAGAGGGTGCAGCTAAACATATGGCTACAGGGCTGGTGTAGGAGGGAGGGCTTCTATTATGTGGATAATTGGAGCACATTCTGGGGAAGGTGGGACCTGTTCAGGTGCAACCTGCCTTTACTGTACCAGAAGGGCACAAATATCCTGGGAGGGAGGTTTGCTCAAGCTATATGGAATGGTTTAAACTAGATCGGTAGGGGGTGGGGAACTGGATTTGTAATTCAGTGGATGAGGTATTCAACCTTCCAACAGATACAACAACAGGGAGTGAGGTTGTTAATAAAGAAATGCGGTTGATGGAGTGTAATTGTGGACACAGGGATGGTTTGAGGTGTGTATACTTCAATGCTAGAAATATCAGAAATAAGGTGGATGAAGTTAGAGCATAAGTCAGTACTTGGAACTATGATGTTGTGGCCATTACAGAAACTTGGGTAACTCAGGGACAGGAATGGTTGTTGGAAGTTCTGGGATTTAGCTGCTTTAAAAGAAATAGGGAGGGTGGTAAAAGAGGCGGGGGAGTTGCATTGCTAGTCAGGGCTAGTATAGCAGCTACTGAAAAGCAGTTCAAGAATGATATGTCTGCAGAGTCAGTTTGGGTTGAGGTCAAGAACAGTCACTTTGTTGGGGTTTTATAAAAAAACAGCCCCCCTGCAATAGTTGCAGAGAAGTGGAGGAGTGGATTGGGAGGCAGATACTGGAAAGGTGCAGAAGTCACAGGGTTGTAGTCATGGGTGACTTCTACTTTCCAAATATTGATTGGAAACTTTTTAGTTGTAATAGTTTAGATGGAGTGGATTTTGTCCAGTACAGGAAGGATTCCTGACACCGTACATACATAACACGAGGAGAGACCACTTTGGATTTGGTGCTTGGTAATGAACCAGGCCAAGTGTTAGACCTGTTGGTAGGACAGCATTTTGGTGGTAGCGATCATAACCCTGCTACTTTTACAATAACCATGGAAAAGGATAGGTGCACACAGCAGGGTAAGGTTTATAATTAGGGGAAGGGTAACTACAATTCTGTTAGGCAAGAACTGGGTAACATAAAATGGGAACAGATGCTGTCAGGGAAGAGCACCATTGAAATGTGGAGATTGTTTGAGGAATGCATACTGCGTGTGCGCTCGATACGTTTGTCCCTAGCAGGCAGGGAAGATGCGGTCGAGTGAGGGAGCCTTTGTTCTCGAGAGGTCGAATGACTGGTTAAGAGGAAGAAGGATGCTTACATAAGGTTTAACAAACAAGGAACAGAAAAGGCTCTAGAGGGATACAAGTTAGCTAGGAAGGATCTGAAGAAAAGGCTTGGAGCTATAAGGAGGCAGGAGAAAATCTTGGCAGATAGGATCAAGGAAAACTCCAAGGTTTTTACACGTACGTGAGGAATAAGAGAATGACCAGAGAAAGGGTAGGGCTGATCAAGGATTGCAAAGGGAATTTGTGCACGGAGCCTAAAGAGATAGGAGAAGTCGTTAATGAATACTTTTCTTCGGTATTCACAACTGAGACAGACCTTGTTGTAAAGGAGGACAGTGTGAAACAGACTAGAGGAGGTCAATGTTCGTGAGTAAGATGTACTAGGAATTCTGAGGAACTTGAACGTAGACAAGTCCACCGGCCTGAGGGGATTTATCCAAGGATTCTATGAGAAGCGAGGGAAGAGATAGTCGTGCCTTTGGCGATGATCTTTTCATCCTCGCTGTACCCAGGTACAGTGCCAGAAGACTGGAAAGAGGCAAATGTCATTCCCTTGTTCAAAAAAGGAATAGGGATAATGCTGGAAATTACAGGCCAGTTAGTCTTACGTCAGTGGTGGGCAAATTATTGGAAAGGGCTCTGAGAAATAGGATTTATGGTCACTTGGATAGGCACAGTTTGATTTGTGATAGTTGGCACGGATTTATGAGGGGTAGATCGTGCCTCAATCCTTATTGAATTCTTTAAAGAGGTGACCAAATGTGTGGATGAAGGTAAAGCAGTCGATGTGGTATACATGGATTTAAGTAAGGCGCTTGATAAGGTTCCCCACGGGAGGCTCATGCAGAAAAGTAAGGAGGGACGGGATAGGGGGAAATGTGGCAGATTGGATTCAGAATTGGCTGACCCTTAGAAGGCGAAGGGGGTAGCAGATGGAAAATATTCAACATGGTGCTCAGTTACGAGTGGTGTACCACGAGGATCTGTTCTGAGTCCTCTTCTGTTCTTTGTTATTTACAAAAATCAAAGAAAATTACAGCACAGGAACAGGCCCTTCGGCCCTCCAAGCCTGTGCCAATTCAGATCCTCGATCTAAACCGGTCACCTATTTTCCAAATATGTATCCCTCTGCTCCCTGCCCATTAATGTATCTGTCTAGATACATCTTAATGATGCTATTGTGTGCACCTCTACCACCTCCGCTGGCAATGCGTTCCAGGCACCCACCACCCTCTGTAAAGATTTAAATGAAGGAGTGGAAGGGTGGATTAGTAAGTTTGCGGACGATACGGAGGTGGGTCAAGTTGTGGATAGTGTGGCGGGCTGCACTAGGTTACAAAGGGACATTGAAAGAATGCAGGGCTGGGCTGAGAAGTGGCAGATGGAGTCTTACCCTGAAAAGTATGAGGTGATTCATTTTGGAAGAAGGCAAATTTGAAAGCAGGAGAGTTAACGGAAAGATTCTTGACAGTGTGGAGGAACAGAGGGATCTTGGGGGTTCATGTCCACAGTTCCCTGAAAGCTGCCACCCAGGTGGATAGAGTTGTTAAGGTGTATGGTGTGTTAGCTTTTATTAATAAAGGGATTGAGTTCAGGAGCGTGAAGTTATGCTCCAGCTACACAAAAGCCTGGTTTGGCCACAGCTGGAGTACTATGTCCAGTTATGGTTGCCTCATTACAGGAAAGATATGGAAGTGTTGGAAAAGGTGCAGAGGAGATTTACCAGGACGTTGCCTGGAATGGAGGGAAGGTCTTAAAGAGAGAGCTAGGGCTTTTCTCTTTAGAACGACAAAAGATGAGAGGTGACTTGATAGAGTGGACAGCCAGAGACTTTTTCCTAGGGTAGAGGTAGCTATTACGAGGGGGCATAGTTTTAAAGTGAGTGGAGGTAGATATAGGGGAGACGTCAGAGGTAGGTTCTTTACTCAGTGGTCAGGGTGTGGAATGCATTGCTGGAAAGGGTAGTGGAGTTGGCATCATTAGGGGCATTTAAGCAGCAATTAGATAGGCATATGGATGATAGTATAAGGTAGGGGTGGTGGTTAGATAGACCTTAGTTTAGGGTAAAAGTTCGGCACAACATCATGGGCCAAAGGGCCTGTACTGTTTTACATTCTATTGTTCAGGTCTCTACAGGATACCACCCCAAAAGTGTTTTTTTCAAAAATAGACTGTTCCTTCTGACAAAGAACATAACTGAAATATGATTGATGAAATATAATTATGCTAAAAAAATTGTGGGTTTTAACATCTGGTACTGACCACTTCTAGATAAAGTTACATTTCATAAGATAAAACATTTCTTCAGCCCCACATGTTGAAATGATTGCAAGCAGCCATTACACCATTCATTCACTCAACCTGACAGCTACTCAATATTGTTTAAGCATCAATAAAAATGGAAGAAATAATAATAGCTTATGACTTGTATATTAAATGTGAACATTAGCCAACATCTAGTCAGAAATATTTAAAACAACTGGAAGAGTGAAACCAGGAAGATGGGGGAAAAAAACCTCCATTTGTAGGTTTATCCTGAAGTCATACTGTCCTGACTTGGACCTACACAATGGACATTAATGGTCATTCGGTCAAAATTCTGAAACTCCCAGATTGCTGCAGCCATTAAAGGTGATTCACTATCACCTTCTCAGGGGCAATTAGGGAACAGAATGAGTGATGCTCAGATCCCAGGGAGAAAAAGAAAAAATTCATATAGTCAGAATTTTAGAAAACAAATCTTAAGACCAAAAGAGCCAACACTACTATTGCTACACCATTGTTAACTATGCCAGCAGTTACCACAATAACTCAATGAGCATTTCAAAGCTATTGCTTCTGTGGTCCAACCAAAACTTCATTTTTCTGTAGTTTTGATTCAAAAAATAATTTAACATCTGTTGAACTCATAACCCACCCATGATGTGATAAAACAAAAGGCAAATAAAGTAAAAACCAAATTAAATGAATGCTTGCAAATAGCTCAAATTATATTTAAGTCACAGTAGAACATGTATCATAATAAAATTGTATTGCAGTTTCATGCAGCTCAGATGCAGTTCTGCAAATATACATTGTGCCACAGAGTTCATGCAAATGAAATCTCGATATTATTTGAAGTCAGCCCTAAGTAAAAGGATTCATCTTGACTTTCATTAAAAAAAACTTAATTTTATTTTTGATTTATCTGCAGCTGAAATAATAAGTTACACTTCTTGCCACCTTTAACTATCCACCACCGCTTCTTCCAAATTCCAGTTTGGAGTCTTTTGCAAAGCAAGGCATTGATTTTGTTTTGTACAAAACAAATTAAATCATGATATTTTCCTCAAAGAATTAGACATTTATACAGCATCAAATTTTTAAATTCTGACATGGATTACATGTAATATGATGAAGGAAGTTGCTGTAATACAGAAGCCAAACAAACATTCTCTTGGATCAGCGAGTTGAACAGATTTTAAATCTTCAAAGATTGTGGTACCAGATCAGCCAGGTTACATGATTTTCATTTTTTCATCTGTGTGATGTCATTATCATTTTAAAAACTCTTTGAAGCCAGCAAAGGGTTAGCAAGTGCTACTGCTAGTTTAGACAAATGCATGGCTGAACACAGGGCTTTGTTTGGAAACGCTGACTCCTCTCAAAAGTGAGATAAGGTCACATTAGAAGTCTACCACAAAAGAAACTACCCTTGTTGGTCATTTCATTATCTTTAAACTGTCCCAGCTGAACAAGGAGTGTATCAAGATTTTTAAAATTAAAGCAGTAGTTACACAGCAACAGGCACTTTGGGATACTGAGGTTGTAAAAGGTGCTACATAAATACAAAATATCTTTTATAAGATGGGAAATCAATTTTTGAGGGGGGGTTTGGGAAAAAAAAAACTGATCTCACTGCAAGCATTGGTGATTAAATTTCTACGAACATCTCAGAGCTTAAATTCAGCTTCTTCCTTTTGGCAACTCTCGGCTAAGACTAGGCAAATGGGGAATATAACCAGAAGGCAGAGAATTTATGGAGGTCAATTTCTTTAAAAATAAACAATTTAATCAGGTACAATCACATTTCTTTGAGTTATACTAGCAGTAAAAAAAGGCAGGCTTATCAGACATATGTATATATATTATATATTAAAATGTAATCAATATTTTACATTCTCTGTGGCATTTTCACCTAAATTAAACAATTCTGCTAGTGAGGATGAAAGTGTGTGTTACTGGGTTGGCAGAGGTTGTGCCACGTGCAGGTTTGGAGGTTGAATTTGCCATGGCTCATGTCCTTGGTTTGTTTGCAAGAGATGGTACAGTTGCTTCAGGTGAGTCACAATATTATCTTTAATGTCTGGGGTCGAGATCTGCAGCCTGATGCTGCCACTGTCAAAAGAACGTGTGAATTCACCATTGAACATCTCATAAATCATCCGTGCAACAACTGGCACAACCTGAAAATATCAAGACAAGAATCATAACAATTAGATGGGATTTATAGAAAACATCATTTACTGCTTGTTAAAGATAACTAAAGCTGCATCAAGTATTAAAAATTCCTGTGCGTTTCCTCGGTTTACTATTATAAAGACAAGTCCATACTTCTCTCCCTACAACTGTTACCACTGAAGAGGTTACCCCAAATATTCATGGAGTCAGGGAACTTCAAGGTGGTATGAAAATTGTGGCCAGGACCCACTTTCAGATCTTATCTCTAGGATTACGGATTTCCATTGGTTACTCTTACAGGTGTGGACTGATTCAGTTAGCAAGCCTGCATCATGCTTTTCTGACCTTTGCTACGCTATAGTGGGAATAAACATTATGTAGTCTTCCACAATTTTCATGGAATCCATCCAGATTTTCAAAAGAGGCATGAACACACGATGGGACATAAATGCAAGCCCTGCCATCCAATGGACCATTGAAACAGCTAGGCGCAGTGAAATAATGTTTAATTCACATTCTAATTCTGATCGCTACTACCAAGTGCACATTCATTTAATTACACAAGACAGAGGTTTCTTGTGCTTGTAGTTGATACTTTTTATTGACTCTGTCAGAGTCAGGATGATCGGTGCTTTTTTGGTCCACAGCAAAAGCATGTTTTTTTTTTGGTAAGTAGAAAGTTTGAAATGAATTACTTTATTTTGAAAAGAAACACACTGTTGTCAATGTAGGGTTGATTGGTTCTATACATTGGATAGTGGGTGGATGAATTTGGAAATTCCAGAGTGGCATATGAACATGGGTGGTAGGTGGAGGGACAAGAGGTAGCACAGAGAGGGGATGGTGATGAACAGTTGCAAGCAACAAAGGCTAAAGACTTAATCTTTTCAAAAATAGGTAATTTGGTTGAAGTACAACAGCACTAAAGGAGAGCCTTTTCAAATAGCCCACCTCAGCAACCAGCAGCCCATGATTGCCTCCCCCCAGTCCAACTGCAGCCCACATCAGACAACCTATCCCATAGAATGAAATTCCCATCTTGCTTGGACCTCACTCAAGATGGGTGGACTGAACTGGGAATTCTTCCAACTCCTGTAACTAAGAGAAGCAGTGTTGTGGAGATAATGTCACCCATTAGCCAAACTTGGCGTGTGTGTGTGTTGCTGGGTCAATACCCCAGAACACTACTGATGAACATTATCCAGGATTGCTACACTTCAAGAAGTCCCAACACAACGTCAAGATAACTAGGAATAGGCAATCAATGTGATCTTATCGGTGTTGTCCATATTCTCGAATAAATACAAAAATAAACAATTGCTGTCAACTGAGTAAGCTATTGGTCCCCTAGTAATATCAGGTTGGTTTTGGAAATTTTAGTGGTAACAGAATAGATAGAATGAATTGTGGGCAAGTGAGGCATTTTCCCAAGTCAACAATATACTGTGCAACATCTAGTGTTAGATTATGGTACAATCATGCTGCTAGCAGTGTTTTCTTTTAAAAAATACTTTAAGGAAACAAATATCCTCAGGTCAAAAGGATCATTTTAGAGCTCATAGGCTTCTACTAATATTCTTATTCTTGTCAATTTTAAAGTACAATGAAACCTCTTGAACTTGAACCTATTAGTTATGACTTTAAATGTCAATCCTTAAGTCACAATTTAATATTTTAAAATATTATAATGCAATAGACAAATAGGAAGATAATGACTAAGTTCATAGAGTCATACAGAATGGAAACAGATTCTTTGGTCTAACCAGTCCATGCCAAACATAATCCCACTTGCCTGCTCCTGGCCCATATCCCTTCAAACCTTTCCCATTCATGTACTTATCCAGATGGCTTTTAAAGATTGTAATCGTACCCAATTCCACCACTTCCTCAGTTTATTCCACACATGAACCATCTTCTGTGTGAAAAGTATTTGCCTGCGCTTTTTTAAAAATCTCTCTCCTCTCGCCTTAAAAATGTGCTCCCTGGTCTTGAAAGTCCCCCATCCCAGGGTAAGCCACCTGCCATTAACCCTACCTATACTCCTCATGATTTTATAAGCTTCTATATGAATTTTGAACTGTAAAGATGCAAGATGTTACTTAGCTCACAAATCTGGATTTAATAATAGATGACTAAGATTATTAATAAAATGTTCATGGTCATATCTAGGTAGAATTTGGCTACATGCTCAAGGTCACCTTATACATCTGGGCAGGGGATTAATGAAACTTTGTAACCAGAATGGTATAATACACAAACTCTTGTTGCAAAATTCTATGCTGCAAATAGAGTATTATGTGGAGGTGCCAGTATTGGATTGGGGTGGACAAAGTCAGAAAATCACATGACACCAGGTTAATACAGTATGTAATTTACTAACATGAATAATAGTTTATATAGACGCAAAACCAATAAAAGTTGCTACCTGCACCATGATTAGTTTCCTTTCCTTAGGCTTGCCATCTGGCCACTCTTCCCCAAAGCACAGGTAAATCTCAAAAGGCGGTACTTTATTACTCTCCCCTTTTTGTAGGTCAATCAGATCTGCAATTCAAAATTAAAAATGATGAGCAAATTGTGTATAAACACAATGCTTCAGTTTAAAAAAGATACAACCCATAATTTTATTAATGGTTAATAAGGATATTACAAATCAGAGAGATACAAGTTCAATATTGGCTTCAACATTTCATCCACACTCCGATCTCCATTTTCTGCCATAAAAAGGCACAAAGAATACAGGAGCAGGAGTAGGCCATTCAGACCCTCAAACCTACTCTCCCGTTCAACTGGATCATGGCTGATCTTCTACCTCAACACCATTTTCCTGTATTATCTAAACATACTGAGGAAATCATGCATCTAAATCTCTCTCTTGAACCTTCTCAATGACTGAAGTTTCGTAGTCCTTTGGGACAGAGTATTCAGTCGCTTCACACCTTCAGAATGATGAATTCCTTCTCGTTGGGGTTCTAAATGGTCATCCCCTCAATGTGAATCTATACCCCCTGTTTGTAGAGAGTATCTCCCATCCCAGCCAGGGGAACTCTTTCCCGCCTTGTTGAGCCCGGTAATAATTTTGTTCATTTCAACATGATCATTTCTCAATCATCTAAACTCAAGAAAATGGGTGCCGTCTATGGGAAGTACCAAGTACAATATATACACCCTGTATGAGAAGGACATCATTGTTTAGATAGGAAACCAAAACTGTACATAATCTTTCCTCATCATCAATTAATACACAAGATTCTTCAAGAGCCTAACAGAGTAGATGCAAAGAGATGGTTTTCCCTCGATTTCAGATTAAGAAGTTGCTCCTTTAAGACAGAAATATGGAGAAACTTCTTTTGGGGGTATTGAAATCAGTGGAATTCTTTACCACAGAGGGCTGCCATTAATTATATTCAAGGCAGAGACTGATTTTTAAAATCAGTAAAGTTATGGGGATAAGGCAGGAAAGTGGAATTGAGGATTATCAGATCAATCATTTTGCTGAAATCCAAATTAAAGTCAATGGGCCAAACGACCTTCTGCTATGTCTTATAGTCTTGTGATATCTCCATCCCAGGAATCAGTCAAGGTAAATCTTTGTTGCATTCACCCTATGAGAAGAACATCCTTGTTTGGGCAAGGAGATCACAACTGTACACACAATCAATACACAATATTCTTAGGGATAATACTCCAGGTGTGGAACAACCAAGGCGCCACACAATTGCAGCAAGACATTTTTATTCCCATACCCCAAATCTTCTAGCAATTAAGACCAACATACCATTTGCCTAATTGTTTGCTGCACCAACATATTAGCTTGCAGTGACTCATGAACAAGGATACCCAGATCCTTTTGGATACCAACATTTCCCAATCTCCTCCTATACAGCATCTTTTGGCTACTGGAGAAGCCAGGAACATTCTCATCTAGAAACAGAACAACTATATGTTGAACTATTTCACATCTGAAGAAAAACTGGGGGTGACTAACTTTGAGACGGGTGGGGAAATAAAGGAAAAAACAATGTTGCATCAAAGGAATTCCAGAAAGGAAAGCAACTTTGTTCACATCAATTCATTTAGTTTATATAAGTGAAAAAGTCTAGAGGACTCACCACTTAAGAATGTTTCTAAACAAAACAGCTTGACTTTCTTCTGCCGTTCTATGACATGTGGCGTATTATTTCCACTTGCACAGGGTCCTGACCAATACACCTTACACTGGCACAGCCTGATGGCATAGATGGCATGACCACTCACTTCCAGGATTAGTCCTCGGTCCATCACGTCTAACAGGCGGTTTGTGAAAAGACGTTGCTTTTCATTTGAGATATGGTCCGTTCCAGGAAATTTCACTTGTTCAAGGGAAACTGGACCAAATAACTCCTCTTGGTTTGGCATTGGACCCAGATCACCATAAAAGAGACGGCATCCCTGTGGATTGCTGACGTTTAAGGCAGGTCCCAATTCTTTGCCTCTGTATTGGAACTGGATCTCCAAGTCTGTCACTATACAGAATGGAGGAAACAGGGTGCAGTATTGGTGCAGGAAGGAGAAGAAGAATCAATCATTAAAAGTTCATAAGATAACTCTTTCACAATATAACTAAGTTGAAGGATGATTCTCATATTCCCATCCACAATTAAGTTATAGATAAATATTTTACTTAATATAATTAAACAACATGGAAGTTAAATACTTTAAATATTTCAAAGCAAAATACAAGAGAGCAGCGCATGCTCTGATAAAACAAAGAACAATACTGCACTGGAACAGGCCCTTCATCCCTCCAAGCCTGCGCCAACACATTTTGCCCCCTTACTAAAACTGTTTTCACGTACAGGATCCGTATCCCTCCATTCTCTCTCTATTCGTGTATTCGTCGGCTACTTCTTCAATACTGCCATTGTGTCTGCTTCCACCACCACTTCCGGCAGCGCATTCGAGGCACTCACCATCTTTTGTGCGAGAAACGTACCTCGCACACATCTCATACTTACCACCCACTCTACCCTGCGTCCCCCTAGTAAGTGATCGCTCACCCTGGGAAAAAGCCTCAAACTTTCCACACTATCCATGCCATTCACAATCTTATAAACTTCTATCAGGTCACCCCTCAACCTCCTGCAGTCCAGCAAAAACAAGCCCAGTCTATTCAACCTTTCCTCGTAGCTAAAGCCCCCACACCAAGCAACATCTTAGTAAATAGTTTCTGTACTCTCTCCAAAGCATCCATATCCTTCTGGCAGTGTGGTGACTAGAACTGCGTGCAATGTTCCAAGTGTTGCCTAACTGAAGTTCTCTAAAGCTGCAGCATAACTTGCCTATCCTTATACTCAATGACCCTTCTAATGAAGGCAAGCATACCACAGGCCTTTTATTTTTACTACCTTATCTATCTGCACTGCTGCCTTCAGTGAGCTGTGGACCTGCAAACCGAGATTCCTCTGCATATCAATACTCTTAAGGGTTCTGCCATTCAGTGTATAATTTCCACCTGTACTTGACCTTCCAAAACACATCACCTCATTTGTCCAAATTAAACTATATCTGCCATTTTTCTGCCCATGCCTCCAACTGATCTATATCCTGCTTTACCCTTGGACAATCCTCCTCACTACGTGCAACTCCACCAATCTTTGTATTGTCTACAAACTTACTAATTAGACCAGCCACGTTTTCCTCCAAATTATTCATGTAGACCACACACTGACCCTGTGGGACACCACTTATCACAACCCTCCATTCCAAAAAGCATCCTTCCACCACCACCTTCTGTCTCCTAATACTAAGCCAGTTCTGTATTCATCTTGCCAGCTTACCCCTGATACCACGTGGCCGTACTGCCATGAAGGACCTTGTCAAAGGATTTACTGAGGTCCACGTCGACATCAACAGTTTTTCCCCTCAATCATCTTTGTCACTTCCTCAAAAAACTTGATCAAGTTAGCGAGGCATGATCACCCCACACAAAACCATGCTGTCTACTGCTAATAAGTCCATTTGCTTCTAAGTGCATATAGATCTTGCCCTTGAGAATCTTTTCCAATAATTTCCTAGTACTGACGACAGGCTCAAGGGCCTGTAACTTCCGGGATTATCCCTGCTATTCTTCTTTAACAATGGGACCTCACTTGTAGCCAAACAGGATACAAAGATGCCTGTCAATGCTCCAATTTATTTTCTTGCCTCCCTCAATTCTCTGGGATAGATGCCATCAAGACCCAAGGACTTATCTACCTTAATATCCAGGATAACGTTCATTCAACTGTAATAATCTACTTAACCAAGTTAATAGACTCTCTATTACATTGCTGAATGGAAATTCATAGGCCACAAAAAAGACAAAGACAAAGAAAATTTACAGCCCACGAACAGGCCCTTCGGCCCTCCAAGCCTGTGCCGATCCAAATCCACTGTCTAAACCTATCGCCCAATTCCTAAGGATCTGTATCCCTCTGCTCCCCACCTACTCATGCATCTGTCCTTATTTCAATATTGCCATTTTATTTTTAAGTTATTAATTGCACAGCCAGTTAATTCAGACATCTGAGATGTCATTAGGTGCAATGTATAATGCAAGTATCCCTAGCAAGTGTATATAACAAGCATAAATATAGTGTTAAATATTTAACAGCCAATTATATTTTTAAGCAAAATGACCAAAAACAAATTTCAACTGCAAGGAAGGTCAGTATTAAACATTGGTGGAAGGCAGAAGAAAAGAGAAAAATATGTTTCTAAAGAGCAACAAGGCAAACCTAGATTTGGCTTTGGAGTGCAAAAGATGTTTTTGCTTACTAGGCAGGGAGCTGATCCAGGTTTCTGGAGTGCTGAATATCTCAGCTGGTAAATGCGGATCAAACTGTTCTGGCTCAGTCTTTATCCACTCATTTGGAGAGCAGCTAGTCACATTTGCTGCGGCTATTGGAGAGGCTGCAAGGTTCAAGTTACACAATTGAGAGTCATCATCACAACTGACAAATAAAATATCAACTTTAAATCATGAAATGATTTGTCCTGATTTATTAGAACACCCACAATTTACTTTAATTGTGTAATTTAGATTACAGAATTGTTTAACATTTTTCCCCCCAAATGATGATCTCTGAAAGGGGTTTTTCCCCACCCTATTTACCCTGGGGAGGCACAGGTAGCTATCTTCAACATCTACATCCCATCTGCTTGGCTTGCCAGCCCACAGGGAATCAAGATTGGAGTTCTGATTATAACGCAATTATATCCATATCCTGATTATAACCATTGTCATATTAACACAGCAAGTAAAGTTGGATTAAAATTGTCAAGTTCACTAGAGTATACCCTACATCAAAGCAATTATTTCTTAAAAATTAAGTTAGAGTAATAGTCACAGTACAGAATATTGGATTCTGAATTAGATTATCAGCTTAAATCCCCCGTTTCAGCTGGATCTGGGAAGCAAGGGAAAAGCCGCCACTCTGTTTTTACAAGATTCGGAAAGCTTTCGACAATATCGCACAAAAGAAATTAGCATGCAAAATTAAAGCTCACGGTACGGGGGTAGTGTATTGAGATGGACAGAAAATTGGTCAGCAGACAAGAAACAAAGTGTGAAAATAAATACCCCAAATGACAGAATGTGACTTGTGGGGTACTACAGGGATCAGTGCTAGGACCCTAGGTATGCATAATATATATTAATTGAGTTAAGATAAGGGAACTAAAATTAATGTTTTCAAATTTGTAGATGACGCAAAAATTGGTAAGAATTTGAGCTGTGAGCAGGATGCAGAGATGCTTCAGCGTGATTTGGACAGGCTTAGCGAATGGGTAAATGCATGGCAGATGCAGTGTAATGCGGCTAAATAGGAGGTTATCCATTTTGGGAGCAAAAGCAAGAGTGCGAATTTTCTGAATGGTGATAAATCGAGAGAGGGGAATACGCAATGAGAGCTGGGAGTCCTCATTACCAGTCACTGAAGGTAAGCATGCACATGCTGTAGGCGGCAATGAAGGCAAATAGTACGTCGGCCTTCATGGCAATAGGATTCAAAAATGAGATCACGAATGTTTTTCTATAATTATACAGGGCCTTGGTGAGACCATATCTGGAATGTTCATATGCAGTTTTGATCTCCTTATCTGATGAAGTGCATGAATTCCTGGTAATAATTCCTGGGATGGAGGGACAGACATATGAGGAAAGGTTGCATTAGTTAGGGTTATATTCACTGCAGCTCAGAAAAATGAAGGGGGATCTCACAGAAACACAAATTTCCAACAGAACTAGTCAAGGCAAATGCAGGAAAGATGTTTCTGACGGTAGGAGAATCCAGAACCAGGTGTTAACAGTCCAAGGATATAGGGTAAACCTGTTAGGACCGAGTGGAGGAAAAATATCTTTATTAGAAAGAGTGGTAAGCCTGTGGAATTTGTTCGCACAGAAAACTGTCAAAGACCAATACATTGTCTGACGTCAAATGAATTGGATATAGCACTTGGGGCTAATGGGATCAAAGGATATGGGGGGGTGCGGAAGCAGGAACAGGCTGTTGAGTTGGGTGATCAACCATGGACTATGAACAGGAGAACAGGCTTGAAGGACTGAATGGCCTATACCTACTCCTCATTTTTTTTTTTAAAGAAACTGTTTCAATATGGTCTCTTCAAGTATGTGAAACGTTCTGGTATTACGTGAAGCTTTAGAAGGATGGACAGTGATGTTAATTTGGCCAGGAGGCAAGAGTCCAGTTTCCCAGCAGCAGGTTACAGTTTTACCAGTACCCCCTCAGAATGGCACTGCAAGACTTACTGCGGTTATGAATAGCACTGTATAAAACAATTATTTCTCAAAAGCATCAGATGGTACAGAAGTGTAAATAATGGGTGGGAAGGAGGGGGGGCGGGGGCCCCCCCACAACTTCGTAGAAACAGGATTATTTCTGTTATGATTAAAATGACAAAATGTCAAAAGAAAAACTTAATCTACAATTATCAGTTTTCTCCATGCACCCTGCACCCACTAACCCCCAGCATAAATATTGTCCTCTTCACTTCAGCTCTGAAGAAGAGTTATCTAGACTTGAAACATTAGCTTCCTCTCCCCCCACGGATGCTGTCTGACCTCCTGAGATCTCGTGCATTTGGTCTTTTCGCTAGATTCCAGCATCTGCAGAAGTGTGTTCCTACCTACAAAAGGAGAATCTTTTGAACAAGCATAAGCCTCCCATTTCCAGGAATCGTTATTATTGAAAGATATTTACCCAGATTCCAAAGATTTAAATAGTTAACTATTTTCGCTAAGATCCTAAAATTGTTTTAAAAAACTGATTACAGGTTAAAATTCACATTGAGCATCATCATGCTCACTTACCATTCAAATTGGGAAATGGAAAGCTTTCTTGCATCTGTATATAAAAATGAAATTAAATGAATCAGTCATTTTTCATTTAATATGCAACGAGTGACCAAAAGATCAATATTTTCCTAAAACAGGGAGCAATCTGTAACAGAAAATTTAGAATTGACACTGACTTTACTCATTCAAAATGAAGTGCACTGGTTGAAAAGGCAGTGAAAGCCTTTTTGAAAAAGGCTAGATCCATGTGAAGGGAGATGGGGATTAGGATTGGGATTAATGCAAGAGGAGGTTGTAGACATGCTGAGCCAGTGGGTTTGGTTGCAAATGTTTTGTCACTCTGCTCGGTAACATCGCCAGTGTGCCTCCAGTGAAGGATCGGTGTTCTGTCTCACTTGTTATTTATATGCCTCGGTTTGCTGGGGTGATTGGTATTATTTCAGATTTTGTTTCTCAGTGGTGCGTACTCAGGGTCTAATTCAATGTGTTTGTTGATGGAGTTCCAGTTGGAATACCAGGCCTCCAGAAATTCACTGGCATGTCTCTGCTTGGCTTGTGCAATTACCTATGTTGTCCCAGTCGAATTAGTGTCCCTCATTGTCAGTGTGTAGTGAGACAAGTGAGAATTGGTCATAAATTTGTGACTAGTTGGTGTTCATGTATCTATATAGTCAAGTTTCTTCCGGTCTGGCCCATGTAGTGTTTCTCACAGTCCTTGCTTGATAGTTTGTATATTACCCTGGTTTTGGGCATGGGATCCCTTACGTTCGTCAGTAGCTGTCGTAGTTGGCTTGTTGGCTACCCTGATACCTAGCGGTCTGAGTAGCCTTTTGGTCATCTCTGAAATGTCCTTGATGTACGGTAGGGTGATAAGTGATTCTGGTTGTGTTGTGTCTTCCTGTAGTGGTCTGTCTCTGAGGTGACAGTGGATTGTGCTTTTCGGGTATCATTCCTTTTGAAGAATCTGCATAGGTGCTGCTGTTCTGTTCTGCATAGTTCCAGCTTGCTGCAATGTGTTGTGGCTCATTTAAATAGTGTCCTGATGCAGCTCCGTTTGTGGGCATTGGGGTGGTTGCTAGTGTAATCGAGTATTTATTTGGTATGTGTGGTCTTTCTATATACGCTAGTCTGGAGTTCCCTGTTGTTTTTGCGTTCTACCATTATGTCCAGGAAGGGTAATCGGTTGTTGTTCTCTTCTTCTTTCGTGAAATTTATCCTGGTGAGAATGTTGTTTGTGTTGGTGGGTTTCTTCTAGTTTTATGCAGGGGTTAATAATCAGACCCAACGTTTGGGCTGTACAATGGGGAGCGTTGTCCGTTCTAACTTTTGTATTACTGCTTCTGCACTCTGTCTTAATATTGGGGATCCCAATGGTGTTCCATTGATTTGCTTGCATATGGTGTCATTGAAGGTGGTGGGTTGGTAAGGCAAAAATCTAGTAGTTTCATGGTGGTGTCCTTATTGACGTTGGTGGTGTCCTGGGTTGTCTGCTTACTCGATTCGTCTAGCAGTGTGGCAACTGTTTCTCTGGCTAGGTCGATGTTTATGGATGTAAATAGTGCTGTTACATCTAAAGATATCATCATCGCATCCTCATTTATGCCTCACAACCCACATCACCTTCAATGACAACATACACAAACAAATCAATGGAACACCAATGGGAGCCCCAATATTAGAGCTGATTGCAGAAGCAGTAACAAGCCACTGAGAAGCAAAACCAGAAGTAATGCCAACCACTCCAGAAAACTGAGGTATAAAAATAACAAGCAGGACAAAACACCAATGCTTCACCAGAGGCGCACTGGTGATGTTCCCTAGCAGGGCGACAAAACATTTGCAACCAAACACACCGGCTCAGCGAGCGTGTCTACCACCTCATCCACAACCCAAGCTACTAATCTTCTCAAACTTTAAATTAATACAATATTTTTACCAAAATAATAGAAACATAGGCTGAATGGTCTTCTGCTCACAGTCATTCTATAATTTCAATGCAGCTGACTACATTTGTTATTTGATAATATGCCCAGATTGGCTGATCATCACAGACTAAAACTGCAGTTAACTACTACCATATATTTTATTCACACAGGTAAGCATCAGCTAGCATTCAGCACAACTAGCACAGCAACAGAAAGTAACAAGGTGTACAATAGCTATTTGAAGACTACAATTTCCAGTTCAGATTTTGTCATCTGAAACTTTTGTCCTGTATTCATTATTTATCATCCTCTGGCTTGAGGATTTAAACACATCCATTTGTCCTTTGTAAACAATGATCATTTTCACACAGGGCAAGATACTTGATAATAAAAGGTTACTAGAACACTATTGTCAAGCCCCAAATTGTACAGAGCCCATTTTCTTTCACATATACTTTCTAGATGGGTTTCTAATACAATAATTGGAAACAGACTCCCGAGTAGCACCCCCACCCCCACTGTCCAACACTCTACAGGCTACAACCACTAATATCAATTGTAATGCCCTTAAAACTGAACTGACTGAGGCTAATTAACTTGGTATGTATTAAGAATTGAGCTGGGCACTTATTGTGTGACTTAGTTCTACATGCTGGTGACCTCATCCACAAAATCATCAGGGTGTCAAGACTTCCAGTCTAAAATTTTCTATAGTATTCATAACCTGTTTAAAATTTCTGTTTCAAAGTTTTTCCACTTACTTTAACTTGAGGCTGAGAAGAGCTCAACTCATCATCTTCATCTTCCAAATCTAGACTTTCTTCCCATGGTACCGATCCTGCGAAACACTCACTAATTATATTGGAAATCTGACACCTTGGGTTGGGTTTCAAACTTAATTACAAGTCAGCATTCTTGAGAGATCAAAAATATGAAACTCACCTCTTTCTGACACTGACTGAAGTGAAATCAGTTTCAGTTCTGGCAACAATCTCATGCATTGATAAGTAGTACTCGATTGTTAGATTTATAGATTTGAAGCTAATAAAAAGACAAAAATAATTTGTGCGTTTGATTTAGCCCTAAGCTTACTTTGGTTCTTTAGTTACTTTTCATAAGCACACTCAACCTCCTCTCTCGTTATATTTGGGCCCTCCGGTTCCAGATGATGCTTTTCCAACATCTAGCCTTTGGTCCTACCACAGATTCTATTCCCTAGCCATGACTCCACACCCCTTCCTGGCTACTAACTGCGGCTGAACAACACTGTTTGAAGCCTTGACTATCTACTGGTCTAAGGTGAACTTCTGACCTCTGATCCTTTCCTTCGCAAGATCTACCTACATTTACCTCTGTAACACAGGTCATTTTGCGCCACCTGCATTAAAATAATTGCAGCTGAATCACTCATCCATGCCTTTGCTTATTCAATGTTTGACTAGATGACATTCAAGGTAGACAATCAGCCATGATCAATTTAAATGGCAGAACAGGATTAACAGGCTGAATAGCCTGGTCATGTCAGTCCAATATCATACTGCTCAGTCTCCATAAATTGCAGTCATATAGAAACTGAGTACACTCCATCATTAGTGGGTATGCTTTCAACTGAATCAGCTCAAAGTTCTGGAATTCCATCCCCGAACCTTGCTGTCTCTCCCCTCTCCTACAGAAGTTGTTCTTTTCAATGTCTTGGATTAAACTTTAAATCTACATGTGGCTCCATGGCAATTTTTATCTGATAATGCTTGTGTGAAACCTTGGGACATTTAATAAGGCTCTCTATAAGATGATGAATCTGTTGATTATTTAGTCTGTGTCTATGACAACTGCTTCATCACACTGTTACATTGTATTGTAATTTGTCCCCCTTGAAACCTCAGAGGTACAATTAGCTACTTGTTACACATCTTAATATTAAACTTCCTTCATTTCTTTTACCTGCTGCCAGTCTGCCACAACATTAAGAGCTAGCTAACAAAAACTACTTTGCAAACCGACAACTGTTTTAGCAGGTGAAAGTGAAACTGCACTGTTTCACTTTCATCTGCTAAAATAGTTGTCAGTTTGCTAATGCAATCAAAAAACAAAAGTTTACCTGGATTGCTGTGGGTACCACTGCTCTGCGGGATATCACACACTTCGTATATTTTAAGAGGATTCATTGGAACCTCCTTGGTTCCATCATAAATTAGGTTAAATTCCCGACTTTTGTTAAGTGCACAACGAAGCTGTGCTTTCCACTTGGCTGGATCTGGTTCATCAATCCCTTCTTGATACTTTCCAGTTTCTACTGCCCATGCCTGTAGATGAAACACATTGGAATTAACACTTTAAAAGTGATCAAATCTTGTAGATTAAAACCGAATCAGTCCTTGCTCCTTCCACATCTACTACTCCAGACTCCACAAAGACACAGCCCAACCCCTCCCACTCTAAAATGCCAATCAGGGTTCTATGTTTATAGTTGTGAAAAGGAATTCATTATTCAAAACTAGGAAGCACTTTGCGAGTCCAGTGGTACATCTCTACAAAATTAGAAATGGGTACAGCATTGGCATGAATCAGAATGTATGGGGCTGGCAAACAAGGTCATTAGGAAACCAATGACTTCAGCAAAGTTAAAAAGGAATGATCCCATTGCTGGCCAGTACTCACTAAGCCAGACTCAATCCATGTTGTGATCAACTAGATAAGACTTCCCATAGACAATCCGAGTCTAGAATTAGTCTCTGTTTAATAAAAAGATTTCTCTTCAATTTTCTATTTCATTAGCACCCAACTTAGTTTAAACTTTAACGAGAGAAAATTAGCTCTGGAATATTCCATTTGGAATTCAAAATCTGGTGCAGCATAAATAGGAGGAAGTGAATCATGCAGTCCCATTTGAGGTTACTCAGCTATGGTTATTATGGTGAACCTGTTTAGAAGATTTTCACACATTGCTTCCACAGTGCCAAGTCATAAAGCCAGTAAAACAAAAGGAAGAACTGTAACCTTGGATTCACCTTAAAAATAGTGTTTTCTTCCTCTTGAGGTGGACTGTGACGAGTTGCATGTTTCCAAGGAATTTGAAAACGTTTATTTTCCCGGTGGAGCCAAATAAGACCCGGGAAAAGACCACTGTCCACTTGGGCCACCAACCATGGTTTCAAACGCACCCTGCGTGGATGTACTGCCATGCTCTGAAACAAAATTTCTATTATTCAGGATGTAAAATGGCCCCTTTATGAAACGAAGATCTACAGGGTGATTTCAACAACTCTGATTTGAAATCAGAGACCTGCTTTAACCTCAAGGGAGGCGATAACACTTGACTGACACTTAGCTTTCCAGCAGCTTCCATCCAGTCCAGTGCTGATCAAGCATGGGGCTGGATGAACACAGCAGGTCAAGCAGCATCATAGGAGCAGGAAAGCTTGACGTTTCAGGCCTACATCCTTTGCCCGAAGCGTCAAGTTTTCCTGCTCCTATGATGCTGCTTGACTTGCTGTGTTCATCCAGCCCCATGCTTGTTATCTCAGATTCTCCAGCATCTGCAGTACCTTATATCTCTCTCCAGTGCTGATCAACTTTGGTGGGTTAATCAGAGAAGTGAAAAGTAGGTTAATATAACATCAATCTGCACAGACCCTTTGTTAAACACCTGCAGGACGGGTGGAACTTAAACCCGGACTTTCTAGCCCAAAGGTAGACTTACTACAACCGAGCAACAAGACCCCAAAATATGTTTTTAAGTTATAAACGTTTTGGTTTTACAACTTGTTATCCTTCAAAAGCGTCTTTTTGCTACTTGTTCTAAAATAATCAATTTGGAATTGGAAGAAATCACAGAACATTGAGAGAGTTATGTTTCACGTGTTCAATGAAACTCACATACATTTGATTGACTATATATTGCATGTTATTGTATCTGCTGTATAGGTCAGGTTATTGTCAAAAATAAGGTTATTGTGCACCAAGATAATTAAGCTAGGAATTAGTGTTCTAATGGTATGTTTATGCTGTTTAGGCCAATAGGAAGTTTTAAAGGAGAGAAAAGGTTTTAAACTTCAGAATGGGCTGACCAGAGGAAAATGTGGACATAGGAAATGTCGTTTCCACTTATAGAAGAATCTAAAACTAGGGCCACACAAGTCAGTTACTAATAAATAGTCAGCAATTAAGGAGAAACAATTACTTGAGTGATTAAAATAAAATATGATAAACAGAAGAAGTGGCAGAGGCAAATAGATCAGATCTCAAATAAAAAGAAAGCAGTTAAGTGTATGCAAGAAGCAGCAACAGAAAATACTGAGGAAGGCCGAGGTGAGGCAGAGATAACAGTGTGGAGCTGGAGGAACACAACAGGCCAGGCAGCATCAGAGGAGCAGGAAGGCTGACATTTCAGGTCAGGACCCTTCTGAAGAAATGTCAGCTTTCCCATTCGTCTGATTCTGCCTGTCCTGCTGTGTTGCTCCAGCTCCACACTGTGTTATCTCAGACTCCAGCATGGGCAGTTCTTACTATCTGAGTGAGATGAGGCAGAAGCAGGGGATAAGCTCCGTGTGGACTATTAACAACAGCATTGACTAGATAGTGGGGTGAGGTGTGAATGGCGAATGGCCTGTTTTTGAGCAGTATGTTCTAGGAGATTCATAACTAACTTGTGTAAATGCACTTAAACCCGGAGTCAGGCCCAGCCAATCACAGGAGTAAATCTTCCTAAATGTAGGAGACTAGTTTTCCTCCATCCAACAATCAGGTCCAGGTCTTGCAATACACATTCACACCACGTGAAAGGTGGTGACAGTCAGGCTGCCCCAAACGAATTTGCAAAGTAAAGCTTTCAATGTAAAATGTGACTAGAGGTTGCATACCAGAAGGCTTAAATACACATTCCAATCATATTAGCTGTAATAAGTTCCGTGGGACAGCTACTGACTTCTTACTGTCTAATTCTATGCTGGGGCAATAATAGTCATGTCTCATAACCGCCGCGATAGTTAAAAATGGAAATGTCCTTAAAAGGGGAGAACGTTCATCAGTTTCTTTTACATCAGGGATTCCATGAACACTTCAAAATTTGGATTGCCATCACCTTAACTTATATTCCACATAAAATGTAGAAAAAAGTTAGAAAGGTCTCAAACACCTTCCCTGCAGATGAAGCCTGGACTCCAGATCCACACCAAGGTTAACGCCAATTCGAGGTGAAACCACGGTGAAATAGCAAAACAGTTCTCCATAAACCCTAGAAGCACAATTAATCTATATAGAATTTTTTGGGCGGGGGGGTGAATAAAAAGATTAAAGTGTCATATGTCGAGGAAATTGCTTCCTCGATGCATGAGGCGGAAATAACCCAAGACCCAGGGGACACATCTTCCACCCACCTGAGGTTCGAACCCAGACTTGGAACCTTTCCCGAGTCCAAGGCCACAATCAGGATTGTACTCTCATTCTGAGGTACAGGGAAAGGCAACACTTAATGAAGTTAAAACAAACCGAGGTCAGAGGTTCGCATCCCTCCTCCCCAACCCTACTTACCTTCTCGTCGATATCCAGCTTGTGATCCTGGAAATGTTCTCCTTTATAGAGAAAGGTCCCCTGCAATAATGGAGCCAAGCACTGAATTAGGTCTTAGTGAGTATCAGCCTATATCCTTTATCGTTTCTTCATTCCCTCAAATCAAAGCAATCAGTCTGCCAAAACAGGTCTCGGTTTTAACCGATCTTCCCCTCCCCACGCCACTAACTTCCTCTGAAAGTTTCTGTTGTCGAATCGACGTCAGACGCTATCACCGCGCCCTGGAAAGGCAGGTTCCAGCACCTCACTGTGACCCAGCCAAACAAGAAATATATACACCGATTAACTCTGCAGTCTGACATAAACAACCACTGAAAACTCGGCGGCATGTAAGAAAACCAGAAAACAACCTCCCAAAAATATTTGAAGAGTTCAACTAAACTACAATTACCTGAAAATACCCCCACTCCCTGGATTTTGGCGTTATTTTGTGCATATTTGACTGATTTTGAAAATTAAACTGTTGCAGACCAAATACTCCCACGTGTTTTAACATTCGCACCCACGGAGTGGCTCCCTTACAGTTGAATAGATTTTGTTCAAGTTAAAAACAAAACTTTGTCGATTTTGTGAAGGAAAACACAAGGGTACGTTTCCGAAACCCCAAGGCGCTAATTCTTTCCGAAAAAAGAATCACTCCCATCTATTATCGAATAAAATTATTAGCGATTAAGTGTAAACTTCATAAACACCTATCAGTTAGCATAGGATTTAAAGCGAGGAAGGATGTGGTGTAACCATGCAGTGAACAGTGCAGCATATTTGAACTCCTTTCGACCAGACACACGCAACGAGACACTAAATTCTGAACGAAATAAGGGAGCAAGGTCCAAACATCAGGAAGAGAACTAAAAGCATGTACAAATGTTCCGACAGCGACACGAAAACAAAATCCCAAAACAAGACAAACTTACTTCGGAGACTATAGCACGCGCTGGTTAGCAATAATTAACTCCCCCTCTCCCTCCTCCAGCGAGTTTTTTCCCCCCCAATGTCGATCCTCGTCAGTTTCGGTTCAATATCAGGTGTGTACAGTGACTCAGCGGATCACATGAGCCTGTGTGTTCTTACGCTGGCTTTTACCCCGCGATTCTATTTGTCCAGTTTCGCCGAGAAAGGGATTGGATGCGTGAACCGTGAGTCACCCTTAGCATAACCTGATGAGTGTTTCAGGGATATCACGCCGGAATTTTGCAGGGCTGTTGTAATTTATGTTTAACTCCCTCCCAACACCAACGTTTTCAGTAAAAGTTTTAAGTGCTTGTCGGAAACTTGACACAAAAACAGAAACTCGGCGGGTCAAGCAGCATCTGTGGAGTGAGAGAAACAGAGTTGATGTTTTGAGACCCCTAACGGCTTTTATTGGGAATTCAGAATTTTACAAATCATTTCCAACGGTGGGTCACCCAGGTCAAGGACTAATGAAGAATTTTGTTCATGCCGCAGCTAATGACTCTATGGAGCATCCAACATCCCGAAGTACGTTACAGCCAATGAAATACTTTTTGACTGTTATAAAGTAGAAATTTTAGCTATAAGTTTGCACAGGCGAAGGAACAGCAAGTAACAATGAGATAATCTATTTTAGTGATGTTGAGGTTAATACTGAAGAGGGAGAGCTTCCCTCCACTTCTTCAAAATATTATACTTTACACCCACCTGGGACGAAAGCCAACACCTCATCTGTGCAGCCTCAGAGTTATAGTGTAGAGCTGGACGAACACAGCAGACCAGGCAGCATTAGAGGAGCGGGAAAGCTTTCGTCAGCTTTCCCACCCCTCTGATGCTGCCTGGCCTGCTGTGTTCATCCAGCTGTACACCTTGTTATCTCAGACTCCAGCATCGGCAGTTCCTACTATCTCTCAGAATCATAGTGTTTAGGAGAGGTTGCATAGGCTGGGACTCTTTATCACTGGAGGATAGACTGTTGAGATGTGACCTTATAGAGGTTTATAAAATCCTGAGGGTTATCTATAAGGTGAATGGCTGTTGTCTTTTTTCCCCGGGGGTAGTGGATTTCAAGACTGGGAGCATATTTTAAAGTGAGAGGAGAAAAATTTGAAAAAGACATGAGGGACTTTTTTTTTAAACAGAGGGTTTTTCCATGTGTGAAATTAATTTCTTGAAGTGGTGGATGTGTGTACAGTTACAACATTAAAAAAAATTAGATAAGTGCATGAATAGGAAAGGTTTGGAGGGATATGGACCAGGAGCAGGCAGGAGTAGTTTAGTTTGGATGATGTTCAGAATGGATTGGCTGGACCACAGGGTCTGTTCTGTGTTATATGACTATGACTCTGTGTGGAATGAACTTCCAGAGGAAATAGTGGATGGGGGTACAGTTACAATGTTTAAAAGACATGGAGGGATACATTCAAGCACAGGCAGGTGGGATTAGTTTAGTCAGCATAGACTGGTTGGACCGAAGGGTCTATTTCCATGCTGTATGACTAAGATTTAAACCCACAATTTTCTGACTCTCTCATGGAATGTGAGCTTCCCTATCAAGACCCTAACTTCCCTTACATTGAATGGTTTGCTAAACTATTTCAGTGGTCAGTTATGAGTCAACCACATTGTGTGTCTGGAACAATATATAGGCCAGGCGAGGTGAGGATGACAGATTCCCTTCCCTAAAGCACAATGATTCAGACAGGTTTCTTTTTAAAACTACAACTGATGATAGTTTCATGACCACCATTAAGGAGACCAGCTTTCAGTCATTTTCTACTCAAGCTGTTCAGAGATGCTTCTTGAACGGGTGGGACTCAACCCGGTGTCTCCTGGTTCACAGGGGAGAATGCTCCACCATTCCATATGAGCCCTTCAACCAGTTTTCAATTCCAGGTTTTTATTATTGAATTTAAACTTCACCAGATGCCTCAATAGAAAACAATCCCATGTCCCCAGAGTTAGCCTGGGTCTCTGAATTACTAGTCCAGTGACATTCCTAATACGTAATCATAAGATGCTGTGAACAGATGTCACATGAATCAAATCCATAAACAGTCAAAGACACAGAATTGGAGGTAATTAGGTCATTTCCTTCAGACAACAACCTTGGCTATTAGAGATAAAAGGTACTGCAGATGCTGGAGAATCCGAGATAACAAGCATGGGGCTGGATGAACACAGCAGGTCAAGCAGCATCATAGGAGCAGGAAAACTTGACGTTTCGGGCCTAAACCCTTCATCAGAAATGGGGGAGGGGAAGAGGGTTCTGAAATAAATAGGGAGAGAGGGGGAGGTGGATAGAGGATGGATAGAGGAGAGGATAGGTGGAGAGGAGGCAGACAAGTCGAAGAAGCGGGGATGGAGCCAGTAAAGGTGAGTGTAGGTAGGGGTCACCTCAAGCCACACCCCCATCTCCTATCTACTAACATCATCCCGCCCCCTTGACCTGTCCGTCCTCCCTGGACTGACCTATCTCCTCCCTACCCCCCTACCTACACTCACCTTTACTGGCTCCATCCCCGCCTCTTCGACTTGTCTGCCTCCTCTCCACCTATCCTCTCCTCTATCCATCCTCTATCCGCCTCCCCCTCTCTCCCTATTTATTTCAGAACCCTCTTCCCCTCCCCCATTTCTGATGAAGGGTTTAGGCCCGAAACGTCAAGTCTTCCTGCTCCTATGATGCTGCTTGACCTGCTGTGTTCATCCAGCCCCATGCTTGTAACCTTGGCTATTAATTGGCCTGTTTGTCAAAATTGCATTGGGCCTCAAGAGCCCTGTAAGGGGGGGGCAGGGCTAGGACCTGCGTCCTAGCAACTCCTGGGTCCAATAGTACCTGGGTCCTGTGCTTCAAACATTCAGCCCTTCAACAAAATTGCTGGAAAAGCTCAGCAGGTCTGACAGCATCTGTGAAGAAAAAAACAGAGTTAACGTATCAGGTCCGTGACCCTTCCCCAGAACTGACGGTGGCTGGGAAAATGTCAGTTTATATTCAGAAAATAGGGAGGTGGGTGGGGTAGGGAGTAAACGATAGGATAGAGCCCAGAGAGAGAGAGAGAGAGAGAGACAGTTGGACAGACAAAGGAGTTGCTAATGATCAGGCTGGGAGGGTGAATAGTTGTTAATGGGGACTGTTAGTGCCTAACAACAGGTAGTGTGTAATGGCAGGCTATGTGGTAACAAGGCCTGGTGTGTGGGGTAGGGGGCTGGGACACGGGAGAGTTTAGGCCCTAAAATTATTGAACTCAATATTGAGTCCGGAGGGCTGTAGGGTCCCCAGGTGGAAAAAGAGGTGTTGTTCCTCCAGCTTGTGTTGGGTTTGGCTGGAACACTGCAGCAAGCCAGAGTGACATATGTTGGCTAGAGAGCAGGGTGGTGCATTAAAGTAGCAGGCAACAGGTAGCTCAGGGTCTTTTTTGCGAGCAGAAGTTAGATGTTCCGTGAAGCGGTCACCAAGTCTTTGCTTTGTTTCCCCAGTGTAGAGCAGACCACATTGTGAGCAGTGAATGCAGTAGACTAGATTCTGGGAAGTGCAGGTGAAGTGTTGCTTCTCCTGGAAGGTGTGTTTGGGCCCTTGGATACTGGGGAGGGAGGAGGTAAATGGGCAGGTGTTGCACCTTCACCGGTTACAGGGGTAGTTCCCCTACCCCACACGCCAGACCTTGTTACCTCATAGCCTAGCATTACATACTCCCTGTTGTTAGTCACTGACAGTCCCCATTAACAACTATTCACCTTCCCAGCCTGATCGTTAGCAACTCCTTTGCCTGTCTAACTGTCTTGCTCTATCTTATCGTTTACTCCCTACCCCACCCACCTCCCTATTTTCTGCATGTAACCTGACGTTTTCCCAGTCACCATCAGTTCTGAAGAAGGGTCACCGGACCCGAAACATTAACTCTATTTTTTCCTTCACAGATGCTGCCAGACCTGCTGAGCTTTTCCAGCAACTTTTGTTTTTGTTCCTGACTTACAGCACCCGCAGTTCTTTGTTTTTATTCAGCCTTTTAAGTCACTTAGCCTTAGCAATAGGAGACATGTCGGCTCCAAGCTTCAAATTAAGTCATAAAGTTTTTACAGCATGGAGAAAAAAACGTTTGGTCCATCATATCCATACCAGCCATCAACCATTCATCTGTATAAATCCCAAACCCGAGCACATGGCCTGCAGCCTTGTATGCTGTGGTGTTTTAAACGTTCATCCAAGTGGTTCTCAACTGTGATGGTTCCTGCCACTCCTACTTTCTGGCTGAAAATAATTGCTGAAATTCCTTCTACCTCTTCTGTTCCTGTGTACCTGGTAATTGATTCTTCTAAAAAAAAAAACAAATTTCTTGCTATGTACCTTATGTATACACCTCATAACTTTACATCTTACTTAGGGCCCCCTCAATCTTCTCTGAGGAAAACCATTTGTTAAATCACCTCATCTTTAAGTCAGGGGTTGCCAACATGATGATTGTGAACGACTGGTAGCTCACCAATGAATAGCCCACATTAAGATTTGAAAAAGTAACCAATAGGATTATGGAATTCAAGCCAATTAATTTCCTGACTCAAGCTAGTTGACTGGTTTGGTAACGCTGTCCCTTCAATTATTTTGCTATTGTAATAATGTAAACCTGCCTTGTAGATAGCTACATTGCTGTGGGTAAAGTAATCTATTCTTGTTCACATCATGAATACAGAGGCAGTTCCACCCACAAAAAGGTGAAAGATATACTACTTCCATGAAGAGTGGAAGAGCAATGTTTTTGTTTACAGGTTTGAAAGACAAGTGTGTCTGTTCAATCTGCAGTGTGTGAGTCACAGTCAGCAAAAAAGAGCAAGATCATAAGGTACTTTGCAACAATGCAGAAGCATTTTAAGAGGGTTTTCCTACAGGAAGTAGTCTTTGGTCACAAAAATCCCTAAAAATTGAATTGCAGTGACAGCAACTTCTTTTAAACAAATGATTCAAGAGATCTAATGAACCAACAGAGGCATCATTCAAAGTTCCTCATGATTTGAGCAAGAACACAACAATATTTACAGACAGGGTGCACTGATTCTGATGGCTGAGTGTCACTTTGGAGATTTAGTGGCTTGTGGTATTTCTCATTAATCAGAAGTAGCTCTCGCTAAACAAATAGGTCGGTAACATCTACCTTAACTCTATTACTATATTCTATTATGAACATATTGTGAAATCCTGAGAAAAATCATTTCCAGGATCTGCACACATCTTTTTGCACTGCAACATCACAAATGACCATGAAAGAATGGGTCGCAAACGTTGTTCATGAAGATTTGTGTGACCTACTTAACAAGGTGATTTTCTTGGTGAGACCTGCAGCTAGAGACACAAGCGAGGGATTCCTATGAGATCAGCTAGGTGCCATTAAAGAGGGTGCAACTGAGGGCTAAAATGCCATAGCAGTAATTCTTTGCTCTGAAAAGCAATTTCTGAGGAAGTACACAAAAGAGAAAAAAAACCATTTTCTACAGTTTAAAAGAATTCATCTATTTAATAAAAGTAATGGAGAAAAATAATTATTAACTTTTTTGTAGCTTTTTTAAGCAAAGGTTTGAGCTGTGAAGGTCCCTTTAATTCTGGTTTTTGTGATAGATGACTAGATAATTTCAGTCAGAGATCTTACTTAGTACAAAATACAAAGACAATTTGAGATCCATAAAAGTCCATTGTTGTAGAAAGCAATATCTTCAAAGTGTCCTATATCACCCTCAGATTAGCTTCTGACCACATATCTGCCAACCTGTTTTTGTCTCTCTAATATCACCCATCTTCCCATCCTTCCTCTGCTCAGCTTCTGTTTACCCACTTCACATATTTTTATCTCTGTACCTTCCAAAATGATGATTGCAAAATGCACCAGGCCAACTTCCCTCATTCTAACCATTGTAAACTTGAGGTCATCCAAAACTCTACTGCGCATTTCCTAACTTGCATTCATCCTTGACGTGTGATGGGAAGAAATTAGAGCCTCTACGGTTACTATCCATAGATCCAGGCTACAACATGCTTGCAAAAGCATACATTGCCAGAACAACTCAGACACCTTGGAGACATGATGGCTTAGTTGGCTGATTGATGTATTAGTTATTGAAAAATATTATAAACTGCATCCCATTTAAAGTGCTTTGGTGACTAACCTTTCTTTGGTTAACAGAAATGACCCATCTTAATCCAAAATGGCTAAATTTCACTAAATTTGAGTGCCTGAGATAGCCTTCACATTAATCTATTACCATCAAGGATGGCATTGTAAACACATTACTCATACCCCTGAAAGAGGAACACATTGATTATTTTAATCAACCTGTTCAGGCATACAGTAATCACAACTCCAGGGCAAAGGGGACTTGAACCAAGTTGCACCCCTCTGGAGCAGGTGAGACTTGAACTCCAGGCTCAAAGGCAAGACCACTACCATAATCCTCTCCAACTGGGCCTAAGCTTGGGCTACAGCCCCACTTCCTTGCAACCATTGAAGTTTTATTTGCAACTAAATTAAGATCGGCAACTGTGTTAGGGATTTGCTTGGAAATTTGATAAATACGCCAGTCCTACTACATGATAGATCACATGACATTCAAACCAGTGACATTTGCTCACGTGATTTCTACGGTAGCTTCTTATCTGTGAAAAGTTCCAACACGTGAAAAATTAGAGATGGGAAGCAAAGGAAACTGAGGAATTAGATCTATTTCAAAACCAACCTCCATTTGAACCATAACACCAAAATAAAGACTTTACGTAGCGCCCTTCACATTCCAGAGAATCTCCCAAAGCGCTTTACAGCAAGAAGTGCAGTCGATATTATGATGAAAAATACACATTTCAAGTTATAAAGATCGAGTTCACTGTTATGTGACCAGCGCATAAAGACTTCAAACCAAAACGCTGGCACACGCACAAGTATTTTATGTTTCCCTGCTTTTATTTAATTAGAATCAATTAATTAGATATCTGGTGTTCCACGAGGGCAAAATCACGGGGTTTCATCAGGAAAACAACAGCCAGAGATAAAACCGGAAATACTGGCGAAACTCACTGTCTGTGAGAAGGAAACAGAGTTAACGTTTCGGGTTCGGGGATACTTTATTAGAACAATAGCCGGAGATTGTTTTGTTTGTGTTTGGCTTTGTTTTGGGGTGGAGGTGACAGTTCTCGCAGCGCTCATAAAACAATATCAGCTACTGAGCTGTCCCCGGGTAAAAGAGCAGCGCCTGATGTCTGAATCTTTCTGATTTAATGTTCACATGGTAACTGGCAATCACACTCACCCCTCTCAACGTTGCTCTATAATAGTAACGGAGCTGTCCTGAGGGTCAGTTTTCTCCAGTTCGTTAACAGTGCACTGAGGTGACAAGCTTGCCTAAACCCTCCTCACAATCACTATCATGTCGCTATGTCTGGTCTATTTTCAATTGACGCTTGTCACTTTCTAAATCCTATATTTTGACACTGACGAGCTCTAATAACAGGCTAAATCTCTTTAGCAGCGATTATCTCGATAATGATGATTACTATCTTGTTACGTGTCCTAGACTAAGGCCACCCTCATTGCTTTCTTCAACAATAACTGTTGCAGTAAAACAGCCACTGTGGGCTCCATACACACACACACACACTTTATGTACAGACAGAGCTATCACACTTCATGGAAAACTGTTTCCAGAGGTTGAAGCTTGTAGAAAATTAGTCTTAAGTGCGGTTTTCCAAGTTTGCAAAACTGAAGGTGACTGTATTTGTCATCACGTGGTGCTTTAAGCTTTAAACCAGCCTTAAATCTGCATCTGTGTACCAGGTCTGAACTTCTGCCTGCTCTATTACTGGAATATGCCTGCTGGGCATTTTGGCATAACATCCACAAATTTCTGATGATCCTAATTCGAAAACTCTTTTGAAGCATTTGAAAATGCTTTTCTTACTTGTCTACCCTCCACCACCAACACTCCACCCCCAATCTATTTGGTGCACACCATTCAGAGACTGTTCATATGAAAGTGCTATTGGAAAATGATTACCCTCTTGGATAATTTTAGTTACCATCTCCCCTGGGGTCCCCCTTAACTTTTGAGCCTCCAGCAGGAAGTACTCTATCCTCCTAGTCTCACCAAAGGCTCTTTTCCATGATATTGCTATCTTCTGGTTCCATCAAAGCTTAGTTGTAATGTAGACATTGCATGTCTCCCCTGTTTGCACTGTCATCTCTGTTCAATTTCAGGGCTCCAGTCTTCTCCTCCACTTCACCATTTAATCAGCTTGGTAATTCCAGAAGCATGGAGTCACATTTTACATGTTTGGCAATGGTAATCCTATCTCTCCCTATGCTCCATTAATCATAAGACCATAGCTGCATTATCCAAAATTCCTGTTCAACTATGGTGCAACAATGTTATCTTCAGCCAAAGCTTTTTATACCCTGGCCATAACTTCACCAGCTTGCAGGTCTCTCACTAAGTCCACAGGGTTACTAAATTCAGCTTCCTTCCTCATATCTAAACTCTTACAAGATGAACTTTCTTCTGCTTCTGAAGCATCGCATAGTTTTGCCTCTTTTTCCTCTCATTCTCTTTGTCTCTGCATTTATCAACCCACAATGTAATTTATCTATTAACCACTCTGTTGGCATTCTCCACAAATTATGACTCATTCAGAGACACCATATCTATGGTGTCACCAGGAATTAGCCGCAACCCCTATCATCTTGTTTTTGTCAATACTTACTGATTCCCCATAGCCGAACCGAGAAAAGTATCATCACTCTTGCCTTCAGATCCCTCAATACTCCCCATCTGCTTTAGGTTCTTCCTTTACTTACATCCTTCCTTATGCAGCCCTTGATATTCTTACATCAGTGTGCACCCTGTTCTCTGATGCACCATCCTTCTCTTTATTATTCCAAATACAATCTAGAAATTCTCCCTTAATACCACTATCATACCATCTTGTTTCAAAAGTACCCCCCTTCTACTCATTCTATTTTACACTAACCCATGAAGTTGCTTTGAAACATCCTGTAGCAGGAGCACTATCACTATACCAAAGAAGTGACCTATTCTAAAACTACTCCCCAACAAGTTTTTTATAGTATTCATTAATGGGGTGAGGGCTTTGCTGGCTAGGCTGCATTTATTGCCCATCCCTAATTGCCCAGAGGGCAGTTCAGAATCAACCACATTGCAGTGGGTCTAGAGTCACATGTAGACCAGACCAGGTAAGGATAGCAGTTTCCGTCTCTAAAGGATGTTAGTGAACCAGATGGGTTTTTTCCGACAATTGGCAAAAGATTCATAGTCATTATTAGATTCTTAATTGAATTCAAATTCCACTATCTGCCGTGGGGGGATTCAAACCCAGGTCCTCAGAACATTATCTGGGTCTCTGGATTAACAGTCCAGCGATAATACACTAGGTCATTGCCTCCCCTGGAGTGAGGAGCTGTTATATCTAATCCTCAACAACTTCATTCTGAAGTGTTTTATATGACAAAATATAGACAACAACACAGTCCATGTTCCCTCCTGTAAATATTGTCAAGAATATATATCACCACCAGACCATGATATTTCTTTATCAGTAAAAATGTTTATATATCGACTGTTAATCAAGCTGCCATCTTTATTTATTATGACTCACTTACTAACATAAAACAGATGAATAATATGTTATTGAAAATTGTAACAATTGTAAATATTCTTTAAAGATTCATAAATTTCAACCTTACAATGAACAGCAGTTAAACTATCCCAATGGGAAACATTACTAGTATATACATTCAAGTGCCAATTTTTGGAATCAAAATTATATCATTTTTAAAAATGCATTTTGATAAATTACAAGAGTTTCAACATGCCCATTCATGCTTCCCTTAACAGGAAAGCTGAAAATTGAATATTTTTAAAACCTTATTAAGTTGGACATTCAGCAAAACAACATTGTAAGTTTTTGGTTCCTGTTTCCAAATTGAATAGTTACTCATATGAATATTAGACAAGTTTGGGGTGATTTATGATTTTTTTTTCCACAGTTTCATACCTGAGATTTATCAAAGTAGTTACATTAAATTTGAAAGATGATAGAGGATTGAACAATGAAGAAGACTTGTACTGATCCCCCAAGCTTCCCAGTGTGTATTGGAGCAGACTTATCATATCTCATTATTTGGTTTGCACAAAATCTTTTTGTCAAAAGAACACATACATTTTTAAATTACACTAAATATATAGCCAGAAAATAAAATGCCCTCCACATAATATAAATTTATTCAATCTTACTTTGTCATCAGTCTGCTCTTGGTCTCAGCAAAGTAATGGAAGTAATTGGTCCTATCAAGTAGCACCCACCTGACTGTAAATTACTCACCGATGCTCAATTGGGTTCCTTCTGGGTTGCTCAGCTCCTTCATCATTAGAATGTTTTGTTCAAAAAAATGTCAAAAGAGCTGAACTCGAGAAGTGAGGTGAGAGTAACTGTTCTTAACATTAAGGTAACATTTGATTGAATGTGCATCAAAGAGCCCTAGCAAAGACTGGAGTTAATGGGAATTAGGGGAAATTCTCCACTGGTTTGTGTCAAATTTAGAATAAAGATGGTTGAATAAAGATTACACAATGTTCAATATTATTTACCACTTTTTCGAATCTGAAGCAAACCTGTCCAAATACAGCAACACTTGGACCAAGTCAGGAATGGGCAACAAAAGTGTTGGCTTAATCAGCCATGCCCACATCCAATGAAATAATCATAAATCATCTCTGCTGATATTCATCACTTATTTAACAGAAGAGTTTGCAATACTTATTGCCGATCTAATCAGCGAGTTTATACTGGGAAAGATAGTAATGTAGTGGTAATGTCACCTAATGTAGCGGTAATGCCACCAGATTAATAATCTAGAGGCTCGGGCTACTATTTTGGAAACATAGATTGAAATCCCACCACAACAGCTGGTGGAATTTTAAATTCAGTTAGTAAAACATGGTATTGAAAGCTAGTCATCAGCCATAATTACCACAGAACTGTCACTAATTACCGTAAAAACGTATTTGCAAGGAAATCCTCTGTCTTCTTTGAGAGATTTAGTTTATATGTGACTCCAGATCCACTGCATTGTGATTGATTCTTATCTACCTCTTGAAATGGCCTAGGAATTCCAGGACAATTAGGGAGGGACAACAAATGCAGTGTCTTCATCAAAGAAAAAAAGCAAGGAGGCATATAACTTTCTCCTTAACACAACATTGAACCACAATGCAGGAATTAACTAATGAAGCAATGTGACCTAATATTAATTCTTAAGAAGGTTATGTGGGCCACATAAAAATATTGTGAACTTTTAAATTAAGGACGCTTTGTTAAGGAAAACAATGTTGCACCTCAAAGAAGAGGGAGCTCTGATAGGGTCATACAGTCTGGAGGACTTCCAGATAGAGGTCACCGGTCCAGTTTGTCAGCGGGATAAAACTATTGCATTGTTGAACACAAAAGGAGAGAATTTGAGACCTGCCTGAGAGTCATGACCGACTGCTTCTTTTCTTTACAACTCTTCTCAGTAAAGTCTGTAAGCTGAAAACCCAACAAAAGTCATCTTTACCACTCAGGGAGAGTTCGTGAAGAGGATTTGTAGGAATCTATCTCACGGCCTGACTTAAACAAAGGGAATTCAGCTAACTAGGACTGTGTCAGGAAGTCACTCCAGGGCCATCAGCTTGTGTTTGTAGAGTAACTTTGGAATTAAAACATCAATTGGGACAATTTTTTATTTTTCCTTTTCTCGTGACATTAATCATTACTTGACCATAGTATTTTAAAGTCAGCACACTGCAGTGTTTTCATAATTTGTTTATCCTCAGACTGTGTGTATGTCTGTGTGTATATGTATTAGTTTCTTTAAAATATTGAGACACATTTGAATAATCAAAATTGTATGTCAATAATCATTGCATCTTTGTTTCACTAAGTTTATTTTGGTAATAATCCGGCTATTTGTTGTTAATTGAGGGAACCTGGCTGACTTGTTCTTAAGACTGAAGCTGACACAGTCTGAGACTTCTTTAGTTGGCCATCACAAACCTGATTAAAATTAAAACTTTATCAGAGATAAAAGGTACTGCAGATGCTGGAGAATCCGAGATAACAAGCATGGGGCTGGATGAACACAGCAGGTCAAGCAGCATCATAGGAGCAGGAAAACTTGACGTTTCGGGCCTAAACCCTTCATCAGAAATGGGGGAGGGGAAGAGGGTTCTGAAATAAATAGGGAGAGAGGGGGAGGCGGATAGAGGATGGATAGAGGAGAGGATAGGTGGAGAGGAGGCAGACAAGTCGAAGAGGCGGGGATGGAGCCAGTAAAGGTGAGTGTAGGTAGGTAGGGGGGTAGGGAGGAGATAGGTCAGTCCAGGGAGGACGGACAGGTCAAGGG